>JAKCWG010000741.1:0-105000 GCA_021464415.1 Lonicera japonica
ATTTATATAATATTTTTTTCGTCTTAAATTGTTGATTTTTTTTAAATATTTTAAAATAAATGTGCATTTTTTATAAAAGAAAAATATATATTTATTTTGCCTTTTTATATTTTTATTTTTAAAGTAAAAATTTTAAATAAAGTAAAGGGTAAAAGAAAAAATCAATATAAATTAAATAAAAAGTATAATAATAATGTTAGATCTTTAATAAATTAAATTTTTTAAATAAGACCAATAATTTGGAACAGTGGGAGTAAAAGAGTAAGAGGAAAAAATTATATGTAACGAATAAAATTTTGTAAAGTTTAAATTAAATGTTTTAATTTAAACGGTGAATATGCTTGGAAAAAGTCTTTTCTCTCCGCATCGACAATACCTACCCTCTTACCTGTAGTTCAAAGCAAAATAATAATAAAAAAATTAATTCTATCTCTCTCATCGCCCATTTTAGAGAGAGAGTGAGTGAGAGGCATTGAAGAATTGTTGAGAGCACAAGTTGAATCTAAAGGCAGCTGCTTCAGCCGTTAACTCTGTCTGTTCTGTTCTTTTCGGTTAATATCTTCAATCTCAATTCTCATTTTTATTATCTATCTCTTGACTCTTTTACTCTTGACATTCAAAATATTCAAATCGAGATTTGGAGTTCTGATTTGTTGATTTCATTCAGGTGTTTGAAGCGAATGCCCTTATACTTTTTACAAGTTGATTCGAGTTTGTCGACTTGTTGAATTCACATTCAGAGTTTGGAGGTTCATTTGCCAATGTTCATTTATGTAGTTCTGATTAATTAATTTGGAATTGAATTCCTTAGTTGCAAAAATCTTGTTCCTCAATTCTAGATTTATATAACCTTCTTCAAATTTTCCTCTCAAAAAAGTCAACTCTCACCAACTAAAATCTTCTTCTTCTTCTTCATTTGATCCCTATTCATCCCTTTTTCTCTGTTTCAATAATATTCACCATGGCAACAACAAGCACCCAAAGCAACTACTCTTCTTCATGTTTAGCACCCCCACGTACATGGAATTATGATGTGTTCTTGAGTTTTAGAGGAGAAGACACTCGGAGAAACTTCACAGATCATCTCTACGACGCCTTGACTCGTGCTGGAATTCGCACCTTCAGAGACGACGATCAACTCCCAAGAGGGAAAGATATTTCCTTTCAGTTGTTGAAAGCTATTGAGGAATCGAGGATTTCCATTATTGTTTTCTCCAAAAACTATGCTTCTTCTAGCTGGTGCCTCGACGAGCTGGTTAAGGTACTCGAATGTAAGAACACGAGAGGGCAATTGGTTCTTCCTGTATTCTACGACGTTGATCCATCTCACGTTCGTAAACAGACGGGGAAGTTTGCAGAAGCTTTTGCAGGATATGAAGAAAAAGAAAAGGAGGAAGGATTTGGTTGTGAGATAAAGAAACGTAAACAAAAAGGGAGTTTAGAAAAAGCTTTGGGATATGGTCGCGAGATAAAGAAATGTAAACGAACAGGGAGTTTTGAGAAAGCTGTTACAGGATATGAAGAAGAAAAGGAAGAAGGATTTGGTTGCCAGATAAAGAAATGGAGAGCTGCTCTAACCGAAGCTGCAAATTTGTCAGGATGGGATTTGCAAAATGTTGCAAATGGGTAAACAAATTTAAATCTCATTTCCCTGTTTATAGAAAAAATTAATTACTCATTTACATTAATATCCGACTTAGTGTTTAGCTTACATCTATACTATACTGGCTTTTTAAAGCACATGGCACACGAGATGCATTTTCACGCTCTTTTTATGCAGACTCATACCTAATGTAAAACTAATTTTTTTTATAAAGGTAATTAAATTGCTTTACTTTTCGATCGATATGTCATGGGATAAAGCCTCTCTCTATATGTTATTTTTTTATTATTCAGAAACAAAAGCAATGTCAAAATCGGAAACACCAAGCGAAGTGCAAACTAACCACTTAATCAAACATTATTACATTGTCTGAATAAGATTTACAACCAAATTAACTACCAAGAACTACCATAATTTTTTTTTTTTTCATGTATTACGTATATGTGACCATGTTCTAGTTTATTTATGTTTGAATTGAAATTTGCAGGCATGAATCGAAGTCTATCAAGAAGATTGTTGAGAAGGTTCAAGATGAAGTGAACCAGACATACATGAATGTTGCTATGCATCCAGTTGGTATAGAATCTCGTGTTGCATCCGTAAATTCTTTACTAAACTTCGAATATAATGATGTTCGCATTGTTGGGATTTATGGTCTGGGTGGAATTGGAAAATCGACAATAGCCAAAGCCGTCTATAATCAAAGTCATCTACTTTTTGAAGGGTGCAGTTTTATTGCGAATGTTAGAGAAGTTTCAAAGCAACCCAATGGCCTCATTCGTATCCAAGAGCAAATTCTTTCTGAAACGCTGAAGGAGAAGAATTTCAAGGTTGGCAATGTTGACAGGGGAATGGTTCGGATGAAAGAAAGACTTTGCTCTAAAAAGGTTCTAATCGTCCTTGATGATGTGGACGAGTGGAGCCAACTATATGCATTAGTGGGACAAAATGATTGGTTCGGTCCAAAAAGTAGAATCATTATAACAGCAAGAGACGAGCACTTGATGAATCAGGCTGGAGTGCTTTGGAGGTACGAGGTCGATAAATTGAATGACAAAGAGTCTTTGGAGCTCTTCAATTTGCATGCCTTCAAAACCACCACTTCGCCGGATGATTATTTGGAGCTTTCTAAAGGCATAATAGCTTATTTTGGAGGCCTTCCGTTAGCTCTTGAGGTTTTCGGTGGTCATTTGGTCGGAAGACCCAAAGAACAGTGGAAAAGTGCGTTTAAAAGACTACAACAAATTCCCAACAATCAGATTCAAAAGCAACTCAAGATAAGCTTTGATGGATTGGATGATGATGTAAAGGGGATATTTCTTCATATTGCATGTTTGTTCGTTGGAATGGAGAACGACTTGGTGAGAATTATATTGAACGATTGTGGTTTCTACTCGGAAATTGGAATCAATGTGTTGAAAGAGAGGTGTTTACTAAAAGTCAGGGGTGAAAATAGTGAGCTGATTATGCACAATTTGGTTCGGGATATGGGGAGGGCAATTGTTCATGAAGAATCTCCTCAAAATCCAGGAATGCGCAGCCGATTATGGTTTCATGAGGACGTAGATTATGTCCTACAAAATGATAAGGTTAAAGCCAAATACGAATTCTCTTTTCACTTATTCATAAAGTTTAAGAGTCTTTCTCTCCCTAAACACACGCACACCCCTAACACATGCTTCATGTAATCATGTATATGTTAGAATTACTTGATATAAATGGTTTTCTTGTTTTTGTTAGGGAACGGACGCAGTTGAAGGTATCAGCCTAGTACTTTCGACTCTAAACAAAACAAAAATTAGCTCTACATCATTTGCAAGGATTAATAATTTACGATTGCTTAAGATGCACAATGTACATGTCACCGGAAGCCTTGAACATTTGTCAAACCAATTAAGGTGGCTCTACTGGCATCACTATCCTTTGAAATGTTTACAGTCTATTTTTCATATGGAAAAGCTCGTGGTGCTAGATATGCAGTACAGTAAACTCAATACAATATGGAAAGGTAGCAAGGTACGACAGTCCGTAACCTTTTGTTTTTCACCATAGATTAGGAGGCCTAGCAAAATGCGAACACGCGCACGAATAAGACCCTGATTTCATATATAATTTTTTTTTTTTTTTTGGTTGAACAGTTTCTTAAAAGCTTGAAGATATTAAACCTCAGTCATTCAAACTTGCTAAAGGGTACCATGGACTTCAACGGAGTACCAATGTTGGAGACGTTATTGCTTGAAGGATGTACAAGTTTACTCGAGGTTCATTCATCAATTGGAGTTTTGGTTAGGCTAGCTTACTTGAATTTAGAAGGTTGCAAGGAGCTCAGAAATCTTCCGGATAGCATTTGTATGCTAAAATCACTTGGATACCTAAATCTTACAGGTTGCTCCAATCTAGACAAGTTACCTGAAAATATGGGACTTCTCAAGAACCTTACAAGCTTGTACATTGATGGGTGTAATAAAAGAGAGCCAGTAAACAACTCTTGGTTTTCATCCATTGCTTCTTGGGTGCCACTGAAAAGAAGTCCCGGTTCAACGAGATTTCTGCCAAATTCTGTTTCTTCTTTGCAGTGTTTAACAGTGTTGAGTGCAAGAGACTGCAATATATCAGATGGGTATATTCCAGTAGATATTAATGGGAGCTTGTCCTCATTGAAAATTTTGGATTTAGGTTCAAATAATTTCTGTTTCCTACCGGACGGCCTTAGTCTACTATCAAAGCTAGAAAGGCTTGTTGTAGATAACTGTAAGAATCTTCAATCATTCCCAAAGCTGCCTCGAAATGTCAAGTATGTAAATATTAATCATTGCACATCAGTGGAAAGATTACCTGATTTATCAGAAAGATTACCTGATTTATCAAATGCTGAGAAATATATATCATTCGAGCTTGATAATTGTATTAGCCTTGCTGAGAGACGCAATATGGTGACCTTCAACAATTTGAAGTCACTTATCATTCAAAGGAATAGTAATTTGGTTACGAATTACATGGATAGTCTCTCTCAGGTTAGTCTCTCTCTCTCTCTCACACACGCACACACACACACGCACCCGTACATGCATTAACAAGTGATGATGTTTATGTAACAGGTACACAATGAACATGCTGGTCTTCCAGGTCCAATCAGAAACAAAAATATATCTTCTCCTTTATTTGATATTCCAGCAACTACAGAAAAGAAAAGGACATGTGCTATTTTATTTGATATTCCACCAAATACAGAACATAAAGATTATTTTGAGTTGAGCTTTCGTGTGGTTTATGAGGCCAAGACAGATGGGTCTGTATCAACTCGTATTTCTCGAGTACTCGATTCTCATAAAGCAAGTCCTTATCAATCGAGATTTTGTTTTTACCATTTCAAATCACAAAACTGTGGAAACTACTCTTTGTTGAGCCAAATACCACTGGAGATGGAAATTGTAGGTGGAGAAAGAATAGAGGTGTGCTTTGAAATAACACCATCTGCATATATTGTTGTGAAGGACTGCCAAGTTGAGCTCAAGCACGGAAGTAGTAATCTTGATTTAGCTTTTTTAAAACTTCTCCATGGGCGTAAAATAGGCTTCGATCTAGGGGCGGAGAAGAGCGGCGGGTTAGCCAACAAGGACTACGGCTCGAAAAGGTCAAATATTGTATGGGAGGATGTCAACAACGAAGGGGACAACGAGTATATAGAATTGTTCCATGATGATCTTTCTGACCGCTTGTGCATTGGAAGTAGTAATATTGATTTAATTTTTTAAAACTTCTAAAGTCAATGTAACAAATTTCTTTATAAAATTTGAAATTATAAAATTGAGATATTTTTAGCATTTATTTGTTTATTTGTTTGTTTATTTATTTTTAAATATAGTTATTGAAAAATATATTTTTAACCATAATTCACAACAATCACAACTATTTAATATCATACAAACCACTATAAACAATAAAAAACTTTTTTTATATCAGATTTAATTAAGTTCTCTTCATAAATTAAATTGCACTTAGTATTAAAGTTATTATAAATAAACACGTTTATTTTCTTACTGATATAAAAAAAAATTCTGTAAAAATGATAAGATTATGTAAAAAAATATATTAAATAAGTACAAATATATAATATCATCACTTTTTGGGAAATACCATTCATATAAGCAACAGCAACAAATCAGATACTTACACATTAAATAAGGTTATTTAATTGATTCGTGTTATCAAGGACATGTATGAAGGAGCTATGACTAGTGTGAGAACACATAGTGAGTCCACAGAAGATTTTCCTATAACTATAGGACTACACCAAGGGTCAGCTTTGAGCCCTTATCTGTTTACCTTGGTCTTGGATGTACTCACGGAACACATTCAAGAACCAGCACCACGATGTATGCTGTTTGCAGATGATATTGTCCTAGTGGGTGAGTCCAGAGAAGAGCTAAATGGGAAGGTGGAAACTTGGAGACAAAATTTAGAAGCGCATGGTTTTCGTTTAAGCAGAAGTAAGACAGAATATATGGAGTGCAAGTTCAGTAAAAGGCGGAGCACTACTAACTTAGAGGTAAAAGTTGGAGACAATGTCATACTACAAGTCACTCGGTTTAAGTATCTTGGATCCATTATACAAGAAGATGGGGAGATAGAGGGAGATGTAAACCACCGGATTCAAGCAGGATGGTTGAAATGGGGGAAAGCTTCGGGTGTGTTATGTGATAAAAAGGTACCACTCAAGTTAAAAGGAAAATTCTATCGTACCGCGGTTAGACCAGCGATATTGTATGGGACTGAGTGTTGGGCGGTCAAAAGCCAACACGAGAATAAACTAAGTGTAGCTGAGATGAGAATGTTGAGATGGATGAGTGGCAAGACTAGGAAAGATAAGATCAGGAATGTTACCATCAGAGAGGGAGTTGGGGTGGCACCTATTACAGAAAAGATGGTTGAATCTCGACTTAGATGGTTTGGACATGTACGGAGGAGACCTGTAGATGCCGTGGTAAGGAGAGTTGATCATATGGAGGGAAGCCTAGTTGTTAGAGGCAGAGGAAGACCTAGAAAAACTATAGGTGAAACTATTAAGAAGGATTTAGAGGCGAATGGTTTCACTATAGATATGATTCACGACAGACCACTATGGCGTCGTTTGATCCATGTAGCCGACCCCACCTAGTGGGATAAAGGCTTGTTGTTGTTGTTGTTGTTGTAATTGATTCTCAAAATTTAACAGTTAATAATGTTTAACATAATACTTAATTAAATTAGACATGTACAAATTGCAATATTATAGAGTACTTTCAAACTTTGTAATATCTTAAGGAAGATTCGGGGTAAATAAAAGTACAAAAGAGTAGAAAATATATTAATAGGGAAAAAACACATTTACGCGGTCTTGGTTCGTAATTAATGGAGGATTAAATATCAACACATTAACGCCAAGTCTATCTGGATCAAATTTTTGAAGAGTATTTTGTTTGTTTAGCATTTCTTAAGTAGATAGAGGGTTATGTGAGTATTCAATATTGTTGTGTGACCCAAAAATCCAAAAAAACCACAAGGAGCTTATTGTAATCTATACTATATATAAAAGTATAAATAACTTAAGTATTTTTCCCTTTTTTTGTGAAGACTAATATGCTTCTTGATTTTATACAAAAGATTTTAAGATTTACATTAAATAAATCAGTATAACACCATATATTTTTATATTAGTATTTCAAATAAATTCAAACTCTACTCTATTTTGGTAAAATAATTAAACAAAAATTTTAAGCTAGATTTACATTAAATTAACTAGTATAAGACTATAAGTGTATAACTCCATATATTTTTATATTAGTATTATTGTTCTAAATAAATTTAAACTTTACTTTATTTGACTAAAATGATTAAACAAGTTAGAATTTGTGTTAAATTATGTGTTTTATAAAAGATTTCTATATATCATAACAAACTTCCCAAAAAGGAAGTTATTTAATAGATCATATTTAAACTTTTAGGTCAGTAAAAAAATCAAATGAATTTTACACTTGATACTATATTTTGTTTATTTGTTATTATATTTATTTCATACTAATTATTCAATTTTTAGTTATATATGTTTATTAATCGATTTAATGATATTTGTTGAGTACTAAAACCACGTGCATAAAAACTAGTTTACCATATAATTTAGTAAAAACTACAAGAGTGAACAACATGATTGTTGACCTAAGGTCTTAATCTTATTTTGATAATAACAATAAATAATTATGTGTAATTTAACATGTTTCTTGATATAAGTATATAGTTCACTTACTTGAAAATTTCAAGAAAAACATGACAAGGATCACTCTTTTACTATTCGATCATTGGACAAGATAAGAAAGATCAAATCTCTCAATACAAATCATGAAGTTCAAAGGATCAAAAGACTATATGAAAAGCTTCTAGAAAAAAGTTTCAAATGAAAATCAATTCGAAGAAACAAATTAAAGCATTCGAAAACTCGTTAATTCAGTAATTGAGTGAGTGCTTAAGATTTATGTAAAGATACTTTATTGATCAAATCTTTATAGCTCAAACATATTCATGCATCTTTTAAAAATTGATTCAAACAAGTTTGAAATTGAATTTCTTTGAAACACGTCATTTTACAAAGACCGAGTTTCAAAATAAATTCATATTAATTTTAAATGATCATATTTTAAGCTCTCATAAAAATAGGTATCTTAGAAACATATCTTTGAGTTTCACAAATCATTAGAATTGTATTTGGAACTAAATTCCCAAATTGCAAAAATATTTTTATTTTACATTTTAGATTCGCACAATTTTGGCACAGTTTTGATCTAACGGTCTGATAGAGGCCTTAACGAACTCCGATCACTTTAAAATGTTTACAGTAATTAGATAATATCTCTTAGCACTTTTGAACAAAATTTGAGCATGATCCAACGGTCGGATTTGGAAATATTATCAAAACAAATTTGAATTTCTCGTCAACAAAATTAGCTATTGGAAAGTTTGAAAATGTCTTCTTTTGACCCAAAACTTTTCTTAATCACCCCCAATAGCCATATACTTTTGCAAGCTATATATATGAGGTCCTAGACATGTTATAACACACCTTGAATCATTCTAGTACTATATTCTTCATATATTCAAATATTCAAAAATTCAAGGACACATTTTAATCAATCTTTCATCTATTGAGTTATATATTTTTTGTCAAAACTTGATAACTTCTATTGTGATCTAATTTTCATATCTTGTAAACACTTGAGAATTATTGTATTGATGTGTATCACCACAAACAAATCATTCTTCATTTTATAAGAGAGTTTGTCTCTTTGTAGAGCATATCCTGTGAGAAGTGTAGTGAGTATAGCTACATTGTAAGTGTTGTGTGCATAACAACATTTGTATTGAGGTTTGATCTTCACCCAAAGAAGATTGAATAGTGGAAATTCTCGTGAAATTATCCGAGCGTGGATGTATGGTCTAACAAACCGAACCGCGTGAACAAAACATCTTGGGCTTCAATCGGTTTAATTTTCCTAACTCAAGCTCTTTATTTACTTGCATTCATAATTGTTCTATTATTTCTTGCGTGACGAGATTGCTTGATTAAATTGGGATTTACTTGATAAATTTGTTTAGCTAAGTTTTATTGCTTAGACATTTTCGAAAACATTTTTAATTCCGCATTTAATTTTGAAAACCTTATTCACCCCGACCTCTAGGGTCATTATCTGACCAACAATGATCATATAGATATTGACCTTTGACATCCCCTACATGATATCGGAAGGAAAATCAATTCATAAACACATAGATAAAAATAAGAATTTTCTTTTTTTCTTTTCTGAAAAGGAGATAAAAATAAGATGACATACCTATTGTAGCACATAATGTGTAAATTCACACTGTTAATTTAAAATTGTACGGCTTCAATTTTAACTGGCGGTGTCTACCTTTGGCAACGACTTATTTAAACACAAACTCCCTACCATAATCCCACGACTAAGCAGCCAAAAGTTGATCAAAGATTCAATATTGGATTGCAAGCTTACACATAAAAACAAGTAAATTTAGAACACTTGTTGAATGCAAGAAAACTCAAAAAGAAAAAAATATACTGATGGTGTCAAAATCTAGAAATAAATAATTAACCAATCAATAAGCGAATAACAGTGAATAAAAAATAAATGCGGCGCAATGATGAACAAATGACATTTTTTTTAAGGTAGGTTCCCCCGGTAGCGCTTATGTTAGTCCGGCAGTACGTTCTCCTTTTGTGTGTGCTTGCTTTGTATTAGCTCAAAGGCGATCAATTTTGATGATAATACAAGCTACCAACTTCTCTCTCTCTATAATTTCCTTAATTATATTTATAAGTATAGAATTAGGATTAGAGATATATTTCCTTAATTCTATTTATAAGTATAGAATTATGATTACAAATATTTCAACAGAATAAATAATAAACTATGTAGGAGAGAGAGTGTATAAGGGTTGTTGGTATTTTTTGGGGTATGAAAAGAGAGAGTATAAGACCCTTCTATCTCTTCTTGAATTGGCTTGTATTTGTATTGCCAATGGCTTTATATCTCTTGGATGAGATGGATGGTGTGGGATGAGAAGAATTGTGTGTTTTTTGATGTGTTGAATGAATGAATGAAGGGAGGTATTTATAGGTAAATGTAGAATGGTAAAAAAGTAAATTTGATGAAGATGAGGGGTAAAAAGGTAATTTTATAAATGTGAGTGGATGTAAGTGGGATTTGAGTGGAGATTAGTGGAATTTGAGTGGAGGTAAAAATGAGATTTTACCGGAGGTAAATGTGAGATTTTACCGGGGGTAAAATTATTGAATTACCTTTGTAGGCCAATGATAAAATTATTTTTTACTCCATCAATTGCCCCCTATCCTTATCATTTAGCTTGGATGAGCTGATTGGTGAGGACATCCTTCAACCTAGAAGCTAGTAATAGCTCTGAGCTCTGATGTTCGAGATGTTTTGGGCCCGAATCCTTCGTAGGTGAAGAAGCTCAACAATTCAATGCCTGCGAGAGGTCTTTTGCCTGAGTTAGAGGTATTTTGCCTACGAGAGGTCTTTCGCCTGTGTTAGAGGTCTTTTGCCTTTTGTAGAGGTCTTTCGCCTGTGTTAGAGATCTTTTGCCTACGTGAGGTCTTTTGCCTGTGTTAGAGGTCTTTCGCCTGCGAGAGGTCTTTTTGCCCGCGAGAGGTCTTTCGCATGTGTTAGAGGTCTTTTGCCTGTGTTATAGGTCTTTTGCCTGTGTTAGAGGTCTTTTGTGCCTGTTAGAGGTCTTTTTTGCCTGTTTTAGAGGTCTTTTCGGAGTGTAAGTGTCCTTACTAAACTGACCTCTA
The DNA here is from genome assembly GCA_021464415.1 of Lonicera japonica. NCBI lineage: Eukaryota > Viridiplantae > Streptophyta > Magnoliopsida > Dipsacales > Caprifoliaceae > Lonicera > Lonicera japonica. Next base: position 10,962 of record JAKCWG010000741.1, read on the forward strand.
GCGAGGATTTTGTACTTTAAACAAGTGTTCCATAGATATTCCACTTGAATGTTTAAAGTATGCCTATTTTTCTCAGGTCTTTTCGGAGTGTAAGTATCCTTACTAAACCGACCTCTAGCGAGGGTTTTGTACTTTAAACAAGTGTTCCGTAGATATTCCACTTGAATGTTTAAAGTATGCCTGTTTTTCTCAGGTCTTTTCGGAGTGTAAGCGTGCTCTTTAAAGCTTGGTGCGCCTACTAAACTGAGTTGGACATGGATTCACTGCGAAGTGCTTATGAATTTTCGCATTTTTTGCTACTGGAAATTTGTATTGCAGTTTTGGACCCTGAAATGGCCAAATTTGAAGAAGTGTTGAACTGGAAAATTGTAGATCTCAAAATTTTCTCCAAAATAAACTCCAGAATCACATAATTTGGAGTTTTGAGTGCAAAGTTATGCGCCCGTGAATATTGAGCTAACGTAGGCCCGTAGGATTTTCGCATTTTTTGTTGCAGCAACTTTGTATGGCTGTTTTGAACCCCGACATAGCCAAATTGGAAAAAGGCTTGAACTGAAAAGTTGTAGCTCTTAAAATTTTCTCTAAAATGGACTCTAGAATCGCATAATTTGGAGTTCTGACCAAGAAGTTATGAACCCGAGAATATTGAGCTACATAAGCCCGCGAAATTTTCGCCTTTTTCGTTCTAGAAAGTTTGTATCGCAGTTTTGAACCCTAAGATGGCCTAATTTGAAAAAGTCTTGAACTGAAAAGTTGTAGCTCTTGAAATTTTCTCCAAAATGGACTCCAGAATCGCATAATTTGGAGTTCTGAGAAAGAAGTTACGTACCCGAGAATATTGAGCTACGTAGGCCCGCGGGATTTAGAGTTTTTCACCGAAAATTTGCTTGTAATTTCTAAAGAACGAGAGCTTTAGAGAGCTTATCGTTCCCACAGACGGTGCCAACTGATGGTGTCAAAATCTAGAAATAGATAATTAACCAATCAATAAGCGAATAACGGTGAATAAAAAATAAATGCGGCTCAATGATGAACACATGACATTTTTTTTAAGGTAGGTTCCCCCGGTAGCGCTTATGCTAGTCCGGCAGTATGTCCTTCTTTTGTGTGTCCTTGCTTTGTATTAGCTCAAAGGCGATCAATTTGGATGATAATACAAGCTACCAACTTCTCTCTCTCTCTAATTTCCTTAATTCTATTTATAAGTATAGAATTAGGATTACAAATATTTCAACAAAATAAATAATAAACTGTGTAGGAGAGAGAGTGTATAAGGGTTGTTGTTATTTTTTGGGGTATGAAAAGAGACAGTATAAGACCATTCTATCTCTTCTTGAATTAGCTTATATTTGTATTGACAATGGCTTTATATTTCTTGGATGAGATGGATGGTGTGGAATGAGACGAATTGTGTGTTTTTTGATGTGTTGAATGAATGAATGAGGGGAGGTATTTATAGGTAAATGTAGAATGGTAAAAAAGTAAATTTGATGAAGATGAGGGGTAAAAAGGTAATTTTAGAAAGGTGAGTGGATGTAAGTGGGATTTGAGTGGAGATTAGTGGAATTTGAGTGAAGATGAGTGGAATTTGAGTGGAGATAAAAATGAAATTTTACCGGAGGTAAATGTGAGATTTTACCGGGGGTAAAATTATTGAAATACCTTTGTAGGCCAATAGTAAAATTATTTTTTACTCCATCAGATACTAATACTAATTAACAAAGAGGAAAGCTTTAGCTTTCTTAAAGAACAAAAGCTGAACAAACATAATATTTGCTAAATCAATATTGAAAACCATTAAGGGCCATTCGCAATCATGCAGGAATTCAAGGAGCATTGGAAGCGACTTATTTATGTATTTGGTCCATCATATCGACGACATCAACTTTGAGTGCTTTGTGTATTAGTACTTTCAAATTCTAAACAGAAGTTTCACTGGTCTCCTAATGTCCCTGACTAATTGCACATCTTTGAGTAAATACCATCAATGGCCATTGAACTATTGGCAAATTCTACCAATGGCAACTATACTTCATTTAGTTATAGTCAAACTATTAAACTTTTAAAAAATACCGCCAATGACCACTCTGTCAAATCCCACCGCTAGTTTTTGGAGGAATACATGTCATGTGATTGTCATATGATATAGTAGGGGCATTTAAGTCAATTTGCTCCTATTTTTCTTTTTCCTTTCCCTTTTTTCTTTCCCTTTTTTTCTTATTCCAATTCTAAGAAATTTTTATTCCTCTCCGAAATTGTTCATCAAAACTCAAAGGGAAGAAGGGCCTTTCTTCTTCTTCTTCTTCTCCAAAATTCTTCATCGGAACTCGAAGGGATGAAGGGAAGATTTGCATAGACGATGAAATTCGATGAAATTCTATCCCTTTCCCTTTCTTCTTTCCCTTTGTAATCTAATGAAATTCTTTCCCTTTCCCCTTCTGTAATTGATGTGCCAAGAAATTGGTACATTGTAACCTACTAATTTATACTTTGGAGAGCATATATTTTTATATTTGTTGCATTTTTGGTGTTTTTCAGGTGTTTAGAATTAAATTGGAAGATTTAGAAGCAAGAAGAGATTGGCTGTGCACATACCTGTATTCAAGAAATTTCTGGCATTAATCCGTACGGAATTTGAAGAAAACTCCAGAGACAAAAGTTTAAGATATTAGAGTTAGCTACGCGTGGGCAAAAACCTTGCGTCAATTGCAGTCCATCAAGGCCCACTCGCCCAGCCTGTTACCCAGCTCCCAAGCCCACCTGCAGGCCAGCCCAGTTCAGGCATTCTTGATCCAGGCTAGCCCACTCATTAAGTGCATAAGCCTAGAAGCCTTACCTAATTAAATCAAAGCCCATGTTAATTACCCTAAGCTCTCCAATATAAATAGAAAGCAGGAGGCATCAAGAGAAGAATCAATCAGACAGCAGCAGCCAAGCACTCATCTTTTTCTTTTTCCTTCCTTCTTTTGTTTTCCTTTCTTTCATCAATTTTTGCAGAAGCTTTGTTTCTTCGAAAAACGTTTCACCCTAGCCAGAAAGTCCTTCTTTATAATTCTCGTTTGCATTTGTTCCCAGGTAAGTTGAAATATAAATGGTCCGGTCCGTTCATAGTCCAGCAGGTTTATCCTCACGGGGCCGTTGAGATTCAGAATCCAAAAGATGGTAGTGTGTTTAAAGTGAATGGCCATCGTTTAAAACTATTTTTGGAGTTTAAAAACCCAAAATTTGAAGTTATGCTTCTGGAGAATCCTGTTTATCGGGATTGATTCTTGAGGCCATGATTATTGTATATTATTGTGTATAATATTATATTTGGATTTCTATTTTGCTTTTCTTTGTTCTCTCTCTAACAAAAGTGTAGGTTTATCTTTCTCATTGCGCTTCATTGTCACCAGGTGATATCTTACCTTTTCTTATTTACTTGTCTTTATACATTGAGGACAATGTAAAATTTAAGTTGGGGGGGAGGAATTTATTTGCCTTATCATTCCATGCACTTCACATGTTACACTTTGTTAGAAATTGAACAAAATTTTTCAATTTTTCTTTTCTTAAAAAAAAATTTCAAGAAAAAAAAGAAGAAAATGCAATGGTTCTTGAATTGATTTGAAGTTTCCCTTTGTATAGCCAATGTGCTAACGATATTTATCTTAATACTTTACATGTGCATGCCTAGTTCTCTTACTATCATTATTAAGAGAAATTTCGTGATTTTCAATCATCATTATATTTGAGCACAAGTGACAACTTATGCATAACTAGATGGAATAGTGAGCATAGCTGAAAATTCTTGAAGAACATAATGTGGAGACTAAATAACCCGTGAGTATTTGAGCCAATCTTCTTATTTGAGGGTTTTTACATCAACTCTTAATTTTTGAAAAGCGTATCTCGTTGAGTAGTCTCATTATTCTTTGCTTTGATTGAACACTAGAAAGGTACGTCCATGAAATGCAATTTCTCTTAAGGATTCTTGATATTATTTGAACTGAAGAACTATAAACCTTAGGAAGTGACTTAGACCATCTTTGACAGCCTACATTTAGCCTAATCCCACCTTGAAATATATACCACTAATCAACCCTTTTGAGCCTTATATATAAGCCTTTCTTTCATAGCCCGATATCCTTACCCTACTCCAAATAGGAGTATAAACCATATTTAAATAGCCTTCCCTTTATCTAAGAATGTTTAAGATGTTATTTCTATGTTTAGGCAATAGTAAAAAGCGAGCTAAAAAAAAAACAAAAAAATTTATGTGATGAGAAAAAGGAAAGATTGTAAAAAAAAAAGAAGCTCAAATAAAATCAAGTTTAGCCTGAAATTTTAATTTTATACATCTCAATATGTTTCTTAGATCTTTGAATCCTTTTATACCACTTCATTTGATTAGCCATCACCCTAAGCCTTACATTACAACCCGAAAAGGTCCTAAAGATCCTTTGGAATATGGTTTTGATGTGAGAGTGGTAGAGAGAATCCAATTATGCATTTCACCTTTCTAGTGGGATTTATCCTTTCATGAGACTCTTGTTCTTTCATTTATAGCGTTTTTCATATATATACATGTGAGAGGCTTTTGAATTTGAATACATTTACTCTTTATAGCCCACATGTAATAAGAGCATATACACCATATTCTCGAGTGTTTCATTTGTGGAGTGTATACCATGTGAGGAGTTGAGTCAAAGCATAGTTTGGATGGGATTTGAAAGCTTTGCCTACTTAGATATCAATGATGTTATGTTGTTGTTAATTCACACACACACACAATGAGATTGGAGAAAAAGAAATATTCTTATTAATCTTGCTAGTTTGAAAACTTTGATATTGCATGTGTGTCGCATTGCTTAGCATACAAGTGTTTTGATATCTCTGTTGAGTTATTTACATTTGGTGAAAAAAGGGGAATAAATTTTAATGAGAACCGTTGCATTCGAATTTTGTTGGTATATTCACTGCAAACCATCACGAGACTTTACTCGTCCTCTTGGGGGAACCATGGGGTTTAAAAGGCTTGTTGCACGTGCCAAGTGCCATCGCGACTCCGTGAAACAGAGGTAGGATTAGTTATTTTAATTTCTTAGATTTTTATTAGCTTTGCTCGAGGACTAGCAAAGTATAAAATGGGAGGAATTTGATGTGCCAAGAAATTGGTACATTGGAACCCACTAATTTATACTTTGGAGAGCATATATTTTTATATTTTTTGTATTTTTAGTGTTTTTCAGGTGTTTAGAATTAAATTGGAAGATTTCGAAGCAGGAAGAGATTGGTTGTGCACATCACCTGTATTCAAGAAATTTTTGGCATTAAATCGTACCGAATTTGAAGAAAAATCCAGAGACAAAAGTTTGAGATATTTGAGTTAGCTACGTGTGGGAAAAAACCTTGCGTCAATTGGAATTCGGAGCAGAAAGTTATGGCCGAAATAGGATCAGTGCGTCAAAATATTAATTCCAGCGAGCTCATCTAATTAATTAGAGAATTGGCCCACTTGCAATCCATCAAGGCCCACTCGTCCAGCCTGTTACCCAGCTCCCAAGCCCACCTGCAGGCCAGCCCAATTCAGGCATTCTTGATCCAAGCTAGCCCACTCATTAAGTGCATAAGCCCAGAAGCCTTACCTAATTAAATCCAAGCCCATGTTAATTACCCTAAGCTCTCCAATATAAATAGAAAGCAGGAGAGAATCAATCAGACAGCAGCAGCTCAGCACTCATCTCTTTTTTTTTTCCTTCCTTCTTTTCTTTTCCTTTCTTTCTTCAATTTTTGCAGAAGCTTTGTTTCTTTATTATTGATAGTATTTGGATGCTTGGATGCTTTGTAGACTATTGTAATTAATTCAAAATTATTTTTTTCTTCTTCAATTTATTTGTGCATACTCAAGTAAGTATTTAATTTATTTATTTGTGCATTATTTAATTATGTTTTGTGTTTTAATTAATTGCAAGCATGCTAGGCTAGATTATTATTTAGGGTAGAGGATGATTATATTTGATTGATTCCCTAGCACGTATTCATTCCAATTAATTCTACCCATTTAATGCTTTAATGTTAAAAAAATAATTCTTCCTATTGAATGCCTATTTTAATTAATATAAAAATAATATTGGATTCTCATTATAATTTGTTGGATTCAATTTATGATTTGTTAAAAACGGATATAAATTGTGTTTTGACGGATATAGTGAGTGTTTTGATTTTATATATAAGTTTGGCTATGGAAGAATTAATAATTAGACTTTAAAATTTAATTGGGCTTAAATAATTTTATTTTCCGCATCTAATATAGTCGAGAGACCAAATTAATGCGAGACAAATAGTAGAGTTTATTAGGCATGAATATTAGGAACATGATATCAAATATATGACTTCTCCACCCTAGTATTTTATAAATTGATTAATTTTCTAATATTTTATTAATTGATTATTTATTTAGTATTTTTTTAATTAAATATTTTATTAGTGTTTTTAGTTGATAACTCACAATCTCCCAATTTCTAAACTAGATTAGGAATTAATCAAAATTAGTAAGTGGTAAAAATATCAAGTCCCTTGGGTTCGACCTCGCACTTGCATACGTTATACTATATACCGATTCGTGCGCTTGCGAGTAAATAAAACAAGTTTTTGACGCAACAAGTTTTTGGCGCCGTTGCCGGGGACTTGATAAGTCGTCCCACCATTTTACTAATTTAGATTATTTCTTTCTACTAGTTCATTTTTTTTTTATTTTATTTAAAAAAAAACAAAAAACAACCAAACTTAGGAGTAGAGTAGTGTATGAGCATTGTTTGGAAGCGTGGTATTAAGAGATTGAATATGATAGAAAACTTAGAACTTAATCCTTTGTTTGAGATAGGAACAATGGCTGATGAACAGGAAGAGACGAAAACTTTAAGGGAGCTTTTCTCTCCTATCACTACCAACCCACCTTCATTTATAGTTTTACCTTCCACCACCGCAAATCATTTCGAGCTTAAACCACAAGTGATGCAACTTCTTCCAATTTTTCATGGAATCGATCAAGAAGATCCTTATTTTCATATTAAGGATTTTCTAGAAATTTGCGCTACCTTTAAGTTTCAAAATTTTTCAGACGAGTCAGTTCGTTTACTTTTATTTCCTTTTTCCTTGAAAGGAAAAGCAAAGGCGTGGCTCAATTCATTACCTTCTAGGTCCATTAATAATTGGAAAACTTTGGTTTCCAAATTTCTTACTAAATTTTTTCCCATGTCAAAAACGAATGAACTTCGAAGACAGATATCTGATTTTTGTCAAGAAGATCATGAAAAATTCTTTGAGTCTTGGGAGAGATTTAAGGACCTATTTCTCAGATGTCCCCACCACGGTTTTGAGACATGGAGATTAGTACAATTCTTTTACAATGGATTGACTCAAACTAATCAAAATATGATTGAGTCAATGAACAGTGGTACTTTTCTTAGTCTCACTAAAGATCAAGCTTATAATTTTCTCGAGAATCTTTCTGAGAGCTCTCAGCAATGGGATTTCTCTTCTTGAAGAAATTCTTCATCTCAAAACAAGAAGAGGGAAGGCATCTATGAATTGACCGAAGGAGTAGAGACTAGAAAGCAGTTAGACAGTCTGTCGAAGAAACTTGAAGCGCTAACAATGCGGCTGGTCGATAATTTTGTTAACCAAGTTCAAGCTGAAGGATGTTTTGTGTGTGCTAACCCTATGCACATGTCGCAAACTTGCCCCTCTATGGTAGGATTCTCCGAATTCGAGCCACAACAAGTAAATGCGATGAATGACTATAAGAAGCAATTCAATAGCCCATTCACAGATACATACAATCCGGGTTTGAGAAACCATCCAAATTTTTCGTGGTCACAAGGTCAACCCATATCCAATATGGGTTCCTCATCATCTAATGTTCCACGACAGCAGCCACCCCCTGGTTTCCATCCTCATGTAAATTCCTATCCACCATTCCAACCTACTCTACCTGCTCCATCATCCCATGTCACTCCAACACAATTCTTATATTTGGAAGACACTCTCAAACAATTTATCCAAGTGACAACCCAAAACAATCAGACTTCAAGCCAGTTTTTGCAAGAAGTTAAAAATATGGCCTTATGAACACTCAAGCCATCATCAGGCTAGAGAATCAAATGGGTTAAGTGGCGAGTCAACTGGGTGAAAGAGAGAAGGGAAAATTTTCGAGCCAACCAATCCCGAACCCTAAAGGTGTTTCTTCGAGTGGGTCAGCTTAAGACCTACCTAATGCACCAACACATGGACAAGTCCAAGCCATCACCACACTTACATCGGGAAAGGTGGTTGACAATAAAGTGAGTTTGCCAGATAGCCAGGAGGAAGAGAAAGAAGAAGAGCAAATTCCAGCTGAGGTTGCTCCTACACCTCAAATTGTGAACTAAGCTCCTCCTGCTAAGCAAGTAATTAAAGATACCTCGAGTAGGACTTTTGTTCCTAAAGCCCCATTTCCTCATAGGCTTAAAGACAATAAGAAAGGTACACAATTTGAAGAAATTTTGGAGGTGTTTAAGCAAGTCCAGATAAACATCCCATTACTTGATGCAATACAGCCAGTAACTTCTTATGCTAAGTTTCTCAAAGACTTAGTCACTCAAAAGAGGAGAACAAATATTCCGAAAAAGGCATTCTTGGCTGAACAAGCGAGCTCCATAATTAAATACAGAATCCCTGTCAAGTATAAGGACCCTGACTGTCCAATAATCTCCTACAAGATTGGGGATAATCATATTGAGCGAGCTCTAGTAGATCTGAGGGCCAGTGTAAATCTACTGCCATATTTTGAGTATGTGCAGTTACACTTAGGAGAGTTAAAGCCGACTCCAATGACAATCCAACTTGCTGATCGATCAGTAAAAATTCCAAGGGGAGTCATTGAAGATGTTCTGATAAAGGTAGACACTTTCTACTTTCCAGTGGACTTTGTTGTCCTTGACACTGAACCTGTTCAGAACATTAAAGGCCAGATTCCTGTGATTCTAGGGTGACCATTCCTTGTTACTTCTAACGCCATAATCAATTGCAGAAATGGAGTAATGAAAATTTCTTTTGGGAACCTCACCGCTGAGCTAAATGTATTTGACATTAGCAAAACCTCTATAGACACTGATGATGATGATGATGATGTTGGTCAAGTCCACTTGATTAACAGTCTAGTAGAGGAATCTTTTCTGTAAATGTGTAAAGAGGACCCATTAAAGGCTTGTTTGTCTCATTTTGGTTGCGATTTCGACATAGATGAATCAATAGAGCAAGTTAATGCGCTCTTGGATTCAGTGCCTATCATGGGTACACAATCTTTTCAAACAAAACCAGAGCCTCTCAATCTTTCATCAACTCCTCGACCTCCTTCCATCGATAAACCACAAAAGCTGGACCTGAAGCCTTTACCTGATAATTTGAAATATGCCTTTCTCGGTCCAGCAGAGTCTTTGCCAGTTATTATAGCTTCTGACCTTAATAATGCTCAAGAAAAGCAACTGCTTGAAATCCTTCAGAAGCATAAAGAAGTTATAAGGTGGTCAATCACAGATTTGAAAGGGATCGGCCCGTCAGTTGTAATGCACAAGATTCACTTAGAGGAGAACTCAAAACCCTCTTGTGAACCACAAAGAAGGATGAATCCGGTAATGCAAGAAGTAGTTAGGCCTGAGGTACTTAAGCTTTTAGACGCGGGTATTATTTACCCAATATCTGATAGTGAGTGGGTAAGCCCTGTGCAAGTAGTTCCCAAGAAATCGGGAATTACAGTGGTAGCAAATGAGCATAATGAATTAGTTCCATCTCGTGTCCAAACGGGATGGCGTGTTTGTATTAACTACCAAAAATTGAACTCGATGACGAGGAAGGATCACTTTCCCCTTCCTTAGATTGATCAAATATTGGAACGGTTAGCCGGTCATGCTTACTATTGCTTTCTGGATGGTTACTCCGACCATAACCAGATTCCAGTTGACCTAGTTAATCAAGAAAAGACGACATTCACTTGTCCTTTTGGTACATTCACCTACCGACGCATGCCTTTCGGGTTATGCAATGCACCTGCCACTTTTCAGCGGTGCATGATTTCCATTTTTTCTGACATCGTAGAGCGATTCCTAGAGGTCTTCATGGATGCTTTTTCTGTGTTTGGGTCTTCGTTTGAAAAATGCTTGGAACACCTAGCTCTAGTTTTAGAGAGGTGTAAAGAGAAGAATCTCCTGCTTAATTAACTGGGAAAAATTCCATTTTATGGTACAAAGAGGAATTGTTCTGGGGCACATCATCTTTGAAAGGAGAATTGAAGTGGACAAGGCTAAAGTTGATTTAATCTCTAACCTACCGCCCCCGCGGACAGTTAAAGAGATTCGCTCATTCTTAGGCCATGCTGGATTTTATAAGCGTTTTATCAAGGATTTTAGCAAGATTGCTAGACCTCTATGCAGTATTCTTTCTAAAGACGCCCCATTTGTGTTTGATGAAGCGTGCCTAAAAGCCTTTGAAATTTTAAAATACGCTCTGACCTCCGCACCTATCATTCGGTCCCTTGACTGGAATATTCCATTTGAGATCATGTGTGATGCATCTGATTATGCGGTTGGGGCTGTTTTAGGTTAGAGAATTGATAAAGTCCCTCACGTAATTTACTATGCAAGCAGGACTTTGAACAATGCTCAACTCCATTATTCCACCACAGAGAATGAGTTGTTAGCAGTCATTTTTGCTCTGGATAAGTTTAGATCTTATCTCCTAAGATCTAAAGTCCTTGTTTATTAAGATCACGCCGCTTTGAAATACTTGCTTTCTAAGGAAAATGCAAAGTCGCGGTTGATTCGGTGGGTCTTGTTGCTACAAGAGTTTGATTTGGAGATTAAAGATAAGAAACGAGCTGAGAATGTTGTAACAGACCACCTGTCCAGGCTCATAGTTGAATTCTCTAGTGATTCAGTGCCCATAGCTGAAACATTTCCCGATGAGCAGCTAATGCAAATTTCCCAGTCACCTTGGTATGCGGACATTGTGAACTATCTTGTCACTCGTGAAATACCAAATCATTGGTCAAAGCAAGATAAGTACAATTTTTTGTCCGAGGTGAAGTACTTTTATTGGGATGATCCCTATCTCTTTAAGTACTGTCCAGATCAGGTAATTAGGAGATGTATTCCTGAGGAAGATCAAATGAAAATTCTATCCTTTTGCTATGATCAGCCATGTGGAGGCCATTTTAGTGGAAAAAAAACCGCTGCTAAGATTTTGCAGTGTGGATTTTATTGGCCTTTATTGTTTCGAGATGCACATGCCTATTGTGTAGCCTATAAGAGATGTCAGAAGTTAGGAAGTCTTACATGCCAAAGTATGATGCCCCTTAATCCCATTTCGATAGTGGAGGTCTTTGATGTGTGGGGGATAGACTTTATGGGACCCTTTCCTAACTCATTTGGCAATCTCTACATTTTAGTAGCCGTTGACTATGTCTCAAAATGGGCCGAGGCTACTGCGTGCCGAACAAATGACCATAAAGTGGTAGTCCGATTTTTGAAAGAACATATTCTTGCATGTTTTGGTACACCTCGCGCTATTATTAGTGATGGGGGTCACACTTTTGCAATAGACCATTTGAAATTCTAATGAAAAAGTACGGAGTGATCCATAAAGTGTCGACTGCGTACCATCCACAAACTAGTGGACAGGCTGAAATTTCAAATAGGGAGATCAAGCACATTTTGGAAAAGACGGTAAATCCTACTAGAAAAGATTGGTCAGTTCGACTAACATATGCTTTGTGGGGATACCGTACTGCATACAAAACTCCCATTGGAATGTCTCCCTACTGCTTAGTTTATGGTAAGGCATGTCACCTTCCTGTCGAGTTGGAACATATAGCTTTTTGGGCTGTTAGACAGCATAATTTTGATATTGACCAGGCAGGAACCCATAGGATGCTCCAAGTGGCTGAGTTAGAAGAGATATGGAATGATGCTTATGACTGCGCTAAGTCATATAAAGAAAGGATGAAAAGGGTACATGATCAGAAGTTTCACCCTGGCCAGAAAGTCATTCTTTATAATTCTCGTTTGCATTTGTTCCCAGGTAAGTTGAAATCTAAATGGTCCGGTCCATTCATAGTCCAGCAGGTTTATCCTCACGGGGCCGTTGAGATTCAGAATCCAAAAGATGGTAGTGTGTTTAAAGTGAATGGCCATCATTTAAAACCATTTTTGGAGTTTAAAAACCCAGAAGTTGAAGTTATGCTTCTGGAGAATCCTGTTTATCGGGATTGATTCTTGAGGCCATGATTATTGTATATTATTTTGTATAATATTATATTTGGATTTCTATTTTGCTTTTCTTTGTTTTCTCTCTAACAAAAGTGTAGGTTTATCTTTCTCATTGCGCTTCATTGTCACCAGGTGATATCTTACCTTTTCTTATTTACTTGTCTTTATACGTTGAGGACAATGTAAAATTTAAGCTGGGGGGGGGGGAGGAATTTATTTTCCTTATCATTCCATGCACTTCACATGTTACACTTTGTTAGAAATTAAACAAAAAATTTCAATTTTTCTTTTCTTAAAAAAAAATTCAAGAAAAAAAAAAAGAAAATGCAATGGTTCTTGGATTGATTTGAAGTTTCCCTTTGTATAGCCAGTGTGCTAACGATGACGCATTTATCTTAATACTTTACATGTGCATGCCTAGTTCTCTTACTATCATTATTAAGAGAAATTTCGTGATTTTCAATCATCATTATATTTGAGCACAAGTGACAACTTATGCATAACTAGATGGAATAGTGAGCATAGCTGAAAATTCTTGAAGAACATAATGTGGAGACTAAATAACCCGTGAGTATTTGAGCCAATCTTCTTATTTGAGGGTTTTTACATCAACTCTTAATTTTTGAAAAGCGTATCTCGTTGAGTAGTCTCATTATTCTTTGCTTTGATTGAACACTAGAAAGGTACGTCCATGAAATGCAATTTCTCTTAAGGATTCTTGATATTATTTGAACTAAAGAACTATAAACCTTAGGAAGTGACTTAGACCATTTTTGACAGCCTACATTTAGCCTAATCCCACCTTGAAATATATACCACTAGTCAACCCTTTTGAGCCTTATATATAAGCCTTTCTTTCATAGCCCGATATCCTTACCCTACTCCAAATAGGAGTATAAACCATATTTAAATAGCCTTCCCTTTATCTAAGAATGTTTAAGATGTTATTTCTATGTTTAGGCAATAGTAAAAAGCGAGCTAAAAAAAAAACAAAAAAATTTATGTGATGAGAAAAAGGAAAGATTGTAAAAAAAAAAAAAGAAGCTCAAATAAAATCAAGTTTAGCCTGAAATTTTAATTTTATACATCTCAATATGTTTCTTAGATCTTTGAATCCTTTTATACCACTTCATTTGATTAGCCATCACCCTAAGCCTTACATTACAACCCGAAAAGGTCCTAAAGAGCCTTTGGAATATGGTTTTGATGTGAGAGTGGTAGAGAGAATCCAATTATGCATTTCACCTTTCTAGTGGGATTTATCCTTTCATGAGACTCTTGTTCTATCATTTATAGTGTTTTTCATATATATATATATATGTGAGAGGCATTTGAATTTGAATACATTTACTCTTTATAACCCACATGTAATGAGAGCATGTACACCATATTCTTGAGTGTTTCATTTGTGGAGTGTATACCATGTGAGGAGTTGAGTCAAAGCATAGTTTGGATGGGATTTGAAAGCTTTTCCTACTTAGATATCAATGATGTTATGTTGTTATTCACACACACACACAATGAGATTAGAGCAAAAGAAATATTCTTATTAATCTTGCTAGTTTGAAAACTTTGATATTGCATGTGTGTCGCATTGCTTAGCATACATGTGTTTTGATATCTTTGTTGAGTTATTTACATTTGGTGAAAAAAGGGGAATAAATTTTAATGAGAACCGTTGCATTCGAATTTTGTTGGTATATTCACTGCAAACCATCACGAGACTTTACTCGTCCTCTTGGGGGAACCATGGAATTAGGAGCAGAAAGTTATGGCCGAAATAGGATCAGTGTGTCAAAATATTAATTCCAACGAGCCCATCTAATTAATTACAGAATTGGCCCACTTGCAGTCCATCAAGGCCCACTCGTCCAGCCTGTTACCCAGCTCCCAAGCCCACCTGCAGGCCAGCCCAGTTCAGGCATTCTTGATCCAAGCTAGCCCACTCATTAAGTGCATAAGCCCAGAAGCCTTACCTAATTAAATCCAAGCTCATGTTAATTACCCTAAGCTCTCCAATATAAATAGAAAGCAGGAGAGAATCAATCAGACAGCAGCAGCTGAGCACTCATCTCTTTCTTTTTCCTTCCTTCTTTTCTTTTCCTTTCTTTCTTCAATTTTTGCAGAAGCTTTGTTTCTTTATTATTGATAGTATTTGGATGCTTGGATGCTTTGTAGACTATTGTAATTAATTCAGAATTATTTTCTTCTTCTTCAATTTATTTGCGCGTACTCAAGTAAGTATTTAATTTATTTATTTGTGCATTATTTAATTATGTTTTGTGTTTTAATTAATTGCAAGCATGCTAGGCTAGATTATTATCTAGGGTAGAGGATGATTATATTTGATTGATTCCCTAGCACGTATTCATGCCAATTAATTCTACCCATTTAATGCTTTAATGTTAAAAAAATAATTCTTCCTATTGAATGCCTATTTTAATTGATATAAAAATAATATTGGATTCTCATTATAATTTGTTGGATTCAATTTATGATTTGTTAAAAGCGGATATAAATTGTGTTTTGACGGATATAGTGAGTGTTTTGATTTTATATATAAGTTTGGCTATGGAAGAATTAATAATTAGACTTTAAAATTTAATTGGGCTTAAATAATTTTATTTTCCGCATCTAATAGAGTCGATATACCAAATTAATGCGAGACAAATAGTAGAGTTTATTATCTATGAATATTAGGAACCCTATATCAAATATATGACTTCTCCACCCTAGTATTTTATAAATTGATTAATTTTCTACTATTTTATTAATTGATTATTTATTTAGTATTTTATTAATTAAATATTTTATTAGTGTTTTTAGTTGATAACTCACAATCTCCCAATTTCTAAACTAGATTAGGAATTAATCAAAATTAGTAAGTGGTAAAAATATCAAGTCCCTTGGGTTCGACCTCGCACTTGTATACGTTATACTATATACCGATTCGTGCTCTTGCGAGTAAATAAAACAAGTTTTTGACGCAACAGTAATCCAATGAAATTCTTGGTGTTTTAAAGCATAGACGATGTTCTTGGCAAAATGAAAATCGAGGGGAATTAGAGGGTGAAGAATGGAAGATTTGCACGAGTTGAGAATGGTGGATTTGATTGCAAGATTGGGATAATGGTGCTGAGATCCATGGTGGAATTATCGGAGAGAGTGGGTTTAAAGGAAATGGATTGGCAAGCTAGAACAGGGTATAATTTATTGATGAAATTCCTTCCCCTCTTCTTCCTCTCATTTCCTCTCCCTCTCCCATTCCTTTCTGTTTTCCTTCTTCGATTTTTGTATTTGTTTGAAAAATTTCCATTTGGTTTGATTAATTCATGTCTTGATTTTGTGGATTTTTTTTGTTTAGTTATAGAATTTGGCTTTGAATTGAAGAAGTTGAAGTGTTTTGGGGGGTTAGGGATAGGGTTTTTGTGAAGGAAAATTTTAGGGTTTAATCCTTTGATAATAATTTAGAATTTGATTAAAATAGCGTTAATTGGGTCATGTGATTGTCACATGATCTAAGTACCATTAGACTTTAACGGTGGGATTTGACGGAGTGGCAACTGTCAATACTTTTTAAATGTTTAATGGTTTGATTGTAACTAAATGAAGTATAGTGGCCATTGGTAGAATTTGTCAATAGTTCAGTAGCCACTAATGGTATTTACTCGTTTATAAGTAAATTCGATCTCTAAATTAAGAAATATTCAATTGGAACCACAAAACGAGCCTAGAAAACGCTTTTTGGATCTTGATTATACAAAATATCCAGCATGTTGAGACCATAAACACCACCATAGACACTTCACTTCTTCTTGAAAACCAAATAATATCATTAGTGAATTGTAACATGTCTCTAAAAACAACTACCACAATGAAAAAAAGACATATCAACCACTTTACTTTGTGTGCGTCACCTTAATTCATCACCAAGAACTTGAAAACTGCTTAAATTCTTGAGGCCATTGACAACTTCACTCATTGTGGGGTGTGTTTCTGGATTATTTACTTGTATGCAGCGGATTGCCAGCTGAGTTAATGCGATAGCATCGGACTCATTGTAATCCTTGTCTTTCATTAGCGTAGCATGCACAAGTGAGCGATGAGGCTCGTATGCTTTGTACCCACTCATCCAATGTTTTATCCTCCTTCAAGTAAACTCTCTTGGCTATAAACCGAGCAGAATCAGACCGTATGAAAACATATCACTCCATAACCATCTTTTTCCTATAAATTTTTAAAAATTAAATGGAAAATTAAAGCATCAAGTCACTAACCCTGATCTATGTTAACACATACACTACACTGAATTACTTCTTAATGCTTGGTTTCAATATAGAGAAAATACCAACCATCCTGACCAAACTCCACCCCCATAATACATGATTCGTGTCTACACTATCATGTGAATATGCATTGTAGTATATAGAGCACAAATTGGCACCCCGAGGCGCATATACATTACTTTTTTGGACTTTCATTTACAAAAAAAAATATTACATTTTGTTAAGACAAGCTTGGATCCCATTCCACCTTACACTAATTTAGAGATAAATCCCATCATGTGCATCTAAAAGGTGCATATTCTTGATTATATTTTACACGGTTCTAATGAGATTGTGCAATGTACAAAATTTTAATAGATGGAGCGGGTAGTAAATATTTCAATGGGTGACCCACAAACCCGAAAAGCCATGCGGTGTCTTATTTTAATTCACTGCATCATTTAGTAATCCATTTTCCTTAGCACAAGAGAACAACATGACGTAAATGTTGACTTTTCATATATATTAACTTTGGAGCGAAAATAAATTCACAAACAGAAACACATAGACGGGGATAAGATAAGATACCCGCATAATACGGGTCATAATAGCCTAGTGACATATGCCCAAACTCTTGTGAAAAACATGGTTTGCCAATAATCTTACCCCTATGCAACCTAAAGTCTATCAGTATCGGATTGTAGGCCTACACATCAAACAAGCTATTTTAGAACTTACGTTTGCCGAATGCAAGAAAACTCAATAGAAGAAAAAGTACCAACAAACAAAAGGGAAAGGCTGTTTTTGATGATAAAATGGAAAATGATAGGAAACATAATTGAATTTTTTAAAAATTGGAAAATAAGTTGAGTGATGTGAGATGCTCTCCATCTCATGTTCATTTCTTAAGAGTACATGGAAGATATCCAAAGAAATTTTTTCTTTGGAAAAAGCCAAAAAATAGTGTTATAAAATCGGGATTAATTCATAGTTAGGTAGAAATGTTGTAAACTACGCCAAGTCTTTCGAGAAAATCAGGTTTTAAAAAACCAGGGAAAAATGAAAAAAAAAAAAAAAAAAGGGATTAGTCTGTTAATCAGGATTCCGGAAACCCCGGCTTTGAAGGTTTTTCTATTTGAGGTCCGATTTCAACTTATTTTTGCCACTTTTGTTTAAAATAATGCTATTTTGCTACAACTTTGGTGGTTTGAGAATATTGTGTTATTGCTAGTTTTTTAGAAGTTTGATAGTTTGGGAATGTTTAAACTTTACTGGTTTGGTTTAAAATAATGTTGTGTTATGTTGCTATAACTTTGGTAGTTTGGTAGCTTTGAAAAGTGTTATGATTTCTTGTATTTTATTAGTATTATGTTATTTATTTAAAATAATATATAGTGAAAAAGTGTTTGTCCGATTAATCCCCCAGTCTCTACCTCACTAACAATCACAAGCACAAAAATTACTTTAGGATTCAAATGACTTCTAATTACGCTGTAGGTTGGAAAATACCCTAGAAGGGGTGGGGGGTGAATAGGGTTTTTAAAACTTGATTTGGTTTTAAAAATGTTTTAAAAATATTTAATGTTTATATCAAGAATCAAGCCAATCAAACAAGCAATCCCAATCACAAGCAATAAATAACAATAAAATAAAGAGTTTGAGATAGAATGAATAAACCAAATGAGCTCAAGTCGTTTTGTTCATGCGGTTATGTTGTTTAGACCATACGTCCGTACCCGAATAGTTCCCTTGAGAAATTCCATTAATACCGATTTTCTTCTAAGTGAAAATCAAACCACTACAAGTGTATTTTTCTCACACACTTTACAAATGTTGTTTACTCACAACATTTACCCAAGAAAACCTTTTACTATTTAAGAGATATCTCAATATTTGAAGAATAAAGTTTTGGTGGCAAACACCAATGTACAATAACTCTTAAGTGTTTGAAAGATTACAAATAAAGCTCACACTAGAGTTATCAAGTTTGATCAAAAATATATAGATCAAAGTAAAGATTGAATGATCAAATGTTTGCTTAAATCTTTGTAAAATAAATATAGATGAAGAATGAAGAGTAAAAGTGATTCAAGGTTCTTTGAAAAGTGTCTAGGATGAGTATATATATATATATATGCTTGGACAAGATATGGCCATTTGGATAGAGTAGGTATGAGTTTGGTGCCAAAAATGGTAAAAAATTAAAAATCCAACGGCTAGTTTCTGGACCATCAGTCGACTAATGGGCACCGTCCTACCAGCCAAAATTTCAAATTTTGGATTTTTGTATTTAAGCTCCAAAATAAATTCTAATGCTTTGGGGACCTCAAAAATATGTTCCTAAGACACCTATTTTCGGGGAAAACTGAAAATATTTTCAAACGGATTTAATATGAAATTATTTCGAAATCGATTTTTGTAAGAATGGAGTTTTCAATAGGATTTTGATTCAAACTTGTTTTCAATCAATCAACCAATGATATATGATATATTTGAACTATATTAATCATCAAACAAGAAAATTTACATTTATCTAAAGTACTCACTCAATTTATAAGATTAACGAGTCTTCAAGCGCTTTAGAAAGTTTCTTCGGTTCTTCACTTCCTTTGAGCTTTGATCCTCATTGATTTGTCATGTAAGTTTGCTATGATCAAATTGTTGTGAGTGATGAAGACTAATGTATTTCGGAATACATGTTGAGGATTGATTTCACCATCGGTTTTGTCAATTTTGTCCACATATGATAATTGTTGAATTTGTGGCTATACTTGAAACATCAATTAAGTTAAATTACACATGATTAATATTATTGTTATTATCAAAACAAGATTAGTGACTTTTATGTCAACATACGCATTTAATGATCCACATATAGCATCAAGTGTTTCTGATGATTTGATCACTTTAATTTCATTACGCTTTAGTACTTTCATATTTTAAACAGAAACTTCATTGCTCTCATCTCCTAATATCCCTGAATATTGACAGATTTAAAAAATAAAAATAAAAAATACAATACATAAAATTTTAACAGTAAGCTATATCTTTAGTGTATGAAGTTTCAATTGGAACCATAAAAAGCAAGACTGAAATACATTTTGAAGTGTGATTAGACAAAGTATCTAATGGATTGAAATCATAAACAACACTATTCACCGGTCCCCCGCTGCAATAGCCATTGCTGCAAAAACCTATCAACTTTGCCAAGTTAGGGTCGTATTTCATATGAGATAAAAACTTCACTTCTTCCTGAAACACAAATAAGATCTTAGCCAATTAGAACATATCTCATAAATTAAAAAGAAATTACAGCGTGACAAGAAGGTATCAAGGACATACCTCGACAACTTTACCATCATCAATAACATCTACTTTATCGTCACAAATCTTTACTGTCACATCTCTTGTTATGGCTCGAATTGAATCAAGCTTAAGCTTTCCTCAGTACACCTCACTACATGATGTAGGTCCTATGAAGTTTTCTTTCTTGAAATTGTCAGTTAGTGCTTCTAAGACCTCAAATGTACATAGAATAAGATCTCTATCCCATTTATTGTCATTTTGCGTCCTTGTCGCTTTTGAGCCATGAAAGTTGTTCAACTGCTGTCTCGGTACAAAATCATTTTAGGTTTAGGGAGAAGGGAGGGAAGGGCGGGGGTAATAGAAATGTTTTGTTCTTTTGTTTCATATGCATATGTATCTGCATCACACTACATTCAAGACTACTTCAGTTCGGAGGAATAATCCACTTTGTAACATAAACAATAAGAACGGTATTATGATTATAAGTCAAGGTTTTTGCCCTACCAAATATAGATTACATACCGGGATATCCCAGATCTGGGTGGGCACCTTTACCACAAGGGGGTGAGACCCCTAAGCTTCATTATATCACCATTTATATGTTTACTTAAGTCATTTTTTTGGTATTTTAAGTGGTACCAGTGCAGGTGTTCAAGATAAGATGTCATACAGAGTTTAGATGATATGAAAAGGCACATTGGGTTTTTACAGTTTTCTGTTGACCTTGTTATTTGGTTATAGCAAAAAAAATATCGGAAACAACAATATTTCATCAATAAAAGCTGATAATGTATAAATGGTGGACCAGGTTCACCGAATTAAAATAAAGCAGACAAGAAAGAAGTAAGAAAAGAAGTTGAAAATCAAACTACAAAGCCCAACATAACTGTTACAGATTGATTCACACATTACTAGAGAGCTTAGTGTAAGGTTTTTATTCTGAGGAAGGCTTAATGGCCTAACACATCGCTGCAACCCAGTCGATTTTGATAACCAAAAATGACAGATCCTTAAACTGTTTGGAGGAAAATGCCCATAGGGAGGCGGTAAATATGATTTTTCTCCAAATCACTTCTTCATCCAAGGCTAAATCCTAAAATATTCTTTATATTGCATTGTGTTCTAGCAATTTATTAGTTTTGCTTCAAACCGGGGGCCGGGGATCCCCTATTACCTCTAAATTATGCAAACTAGGGGTGTTAAGGCCAATTCAAAAACCGACCGAACCGATTCGTAAAATCCTGAATCGAGAAAAATCGAAAACGAGAAAACCGAACTAAAACAAACCGAACCGAACCAAATTATGTCTAAGAAAATAAAAAAATGTTAATATATACTATAAGGTCACACATTAATTATACTATAATACAAAAAAATGGTCTTTTATAAGAATATGTTCCTTATTAATTGAATATTGTGATAATCTTAAAAAAAAAAAAAGTCATTAACGCGTACCTTTATTATTGAATTAACTACAAAATGTTGAGATTTTTTTATCACATACATGATGGCAAGATAATTCATTATTTTATTTAATGTGTTTTTTAAATGTATAAATAAAATAGTAATTAAATAGAAAACACGTTATCTATATGTTTGCTCCTTATTTCTAAAAAACCATGAGTTTAATTTAAAAATGAACCTTTCTTACATTACTATTAGTATTACATTGTTATGTTAAATTGATCGAGAAAAAAAAACATATGTTAAAACTGAATAAAACTGAACCGAAACCAAACTGAAAAGTTTGGTTCGAGTTTGGGTTTCGAAGATTTAGAAACCGAATTTAAACCGAATTTTTACATTTGGTTTGGGTTTAGGGTACCTTAGTTTTTACCCTGACCGAAATCGAAAACACCCCTAGTGTAAATCCAGCCCCCAGCTCACCCTCATTTATATGAAATTATAAACAAATTCACACAATAAAGTCAAGAAATTATTAAAACTTTAAAAAAAAGACTCAAGAAAGTTATTTCACTACTTTAGTTTTCCCAAGCGAAATTTATTTCTTCCCTAATCAAATAACCTTCAGAAGTTTACGAAGAAAACAAAGGGAACTCTAAGACAACTAGGAATAGACAAATTTGGCTACCACCACAGAATACTTAAATATAGCTACTAGTTCACCAACACAAAGACCTAGACTATCTCCGATAAAACTGGATACTCATCATAGAGAAGATCTGATACAAGATTTCAAAAACAAGAATTCACGTATCTACGTTCAATGCAATATATAACTCATCAATTTGAGACGAAGCTACCAAAACACACACATTCAGGCATCATTATGGTAACAAAACGATCTAATGAGCTCTGTATCGGTTTTCTAACCCAGATTTATTAAGAAACAAAGAAGGAAAAAATAGAATGAATAAAACGTAATGAAATTATCATTGAAAATGTAAGAGTTACCTTCTTCAAACTGATGTATTGTGTCAATTCATTGCAAATTGGAGATCATTGGCGCCTTGCGAAAACCCCAACTTTAAAACTTGCAGCCCGTAACTAAATTAGGTTTCTCCAACAGAACCCTAACAATGATTTAGAGAAAATTTACGACGATCCTTGGCGCCCTGCAAAAACCCCAACTTTGAAACCTGCAGCCCTTAACTAAAATAGGTTTCTCCAATAGAACCCTAATAATGATTTAAAGAAAATTTACGACCTTCTATGAAAAAGAATTCTAAAAAATTAAGAGTAAATACCATTTAAACTTTGTTTTGAAAGGAAGGTCTAAAGTCTCTTCCTTTGGAAATACTATAAATCTTACGGAAAGGGGAATGGAACCCATAGCCTCCCAAGTGGAAGGTGAGTGCCGATGTCACTTGAGTTAAGCTTTTGGATAAACAAGCGGTACCATTTGTATACCCCATTTTTAAGTTTGAATTATCCCTAATTTTTATTTATATTTTTTCTGAACTACAACAATATAATTGTCTTGTGGATGTTTGTGGAGGATATAAGTACTATGGACTATCGCGGTGTTGTATTCCGGTCCAATTATTACGTTCCAGATAAAATTATCAATTATGGATTACCCTCTAGCTAAAATTTATTCTGCATGCAAGGATCAAAAAAATTATATAAAGAATAAATATATCTCTCGCCTATTGGTTTTGGAGTACAATCACATGGCACTCCAGAACTTCTGAATATTTTTCTAGGAGGGTAGAGTTAAATAAAGATAAAAACACTCCAATGGGTTATCTATTCCAATGTGGAACCTAATGTGTGTAAGGTTTAGAATTTGTTGGCTCCATTCCTTCAACAAAAACACCATTTCACTTGTAAGTTGTTGAGTCAAATTGAAGACTTCAAGAGCGCCAAAGTTACCAAAGATTCAAAGAGAAGTTTAAAGTGCTAAAGTTGGTAAAATTGATTAATTCTCTTAGGTGGTGATGTGTTTTGTTTTAAAATTAAATTACAACATGTTTTTGAAAGAAAAAAAAAATCCATACGCTGCTTTTTGAACTGGTACAATCCTTTATGTTGGACCGGTCCAGCTTTTAAATCCTCAAGGAATCAAAATCCTGATTTCGGACTGGTACAAGGGTTTTTGTTGGACCGGTCCGGTAGTATTACTTTTCCACAGCTTTTCAAGTGGTGGACCGGTCCGGCTAGTATTTTTCGAGCATTGAATTTTATCATAAAATCGTGTTTAAATTGGTATGTTTCCTATTTCCACTGGGAGTTGGACTTATTACTCTCTATAAATTAACTCCTAGGGTCTCATATCAATTCATGCTATTTTTATATCAAAATTCATAATTTTAAAATTGTAATTTTCTCATTACACCACCTAGGGTTTTGAATAAACTTTCATGCCAATCCAATTGTTCTACTCCAAGAACAAAGATCCCGAACCCATCATTGAAGCGCGAGGCTTTCAAAGAGATCAGAGGAGTCCGAGGTGTGCGATACGTTGTGTTATAAATCGAGAGATTCGAGGAGGAAGTTGTTGTACTAGAGGTTACGTTTAGTGTTGTTCTTGAGCGATTCAAGAATTGTTCGTCTAGGTCGGTTAGTGATTAATCGAGTATGTACCTCTTGTGATTATTATAGTGAAATTGTTTGTTGAGAATTAGTCCTGCATTGCAGGGATACCTCGTTATATCTTGTCTGGATTATATGTATTTGATTGATTGATTCCTTTTACTTATGCATCCTAGACAAAATTAAACAAACCTTCTGAATTAAAATTAGTAGAATCTTAGGTTAAAGGGTTTTTACTTAATTCAGAGAATAATATACCTAGGGTAATTCGCTCCGCACGCGTTCTTAGTTTTCCAGTGTAGATATGTGTGAGAATTCGCAAATGCGACCCCCGGGTCTCAACCTCCAATTTGGGGGTCTGAAACATCGGAAAGGATTCCAATGTTCCATTTACTTTTACGTGTTGATAATTCATATCGGGTATCCGCCGCTAGTACATTTTACGAGAAAACGGACAAAATAGTTATGTAAGGGGAAAGGCTATATATAAGCCTTTTCTTTACACGTTTGTCTACGAAACCAGGATTATATAAGGTTCGGGAACTATATTACGGATTGGGAAGGTGTTAAGCACCCATTCCACTCTTTCGGTCTCTAGTGGTCTTATATGTTTATTCTATATTGGAAAACTTGGATGCTTTTAGTGATATTCTACTACTTTCTGGAAATATCTAATGAAAATCTGATTTTGGGGAAAACGGGGAAAGGGATTGAAATCTTGTATTCTGTGATCCGATATTTTAGTTTTGTCGAAGTCTGATTACTAGTGACAAGTTTATCTTATCTATTTTGAAATGAGAGTGATTCGATATTGTTTTCTCAGATAACAATATCAATTATCTCGTTTGGTTAATTTTAGAAAATATCGGATCTTATCAAAATTGATTCAATATGGAATTTGAACTCTTGAGGATAGTAGATTAGATACATTACAGTCTATATGAAAGACATAATATATCTTGGTTTAATTCCTAAGTAAACTTTATCAGCCCAGATTTTGAAAACTTGGTTTTTTCGGGACGATAACATATTTACTTCTTCTAGTTTTACAAATGATTTTATCAGGATTATATCAAATTATTTTATTTGAAAATGATATAATATCAATAACTTGACAATAAGTTTATTCAACTAGAAAGTGGACAGAGCAACATATATAGAAACTCTACATTTACGAGCGACCAATTTTAACCAATATAATAAACAAATACACAGATATAAAAATTAAATACTAAGAGAAATTTCGTTTACCTTCCTGACAATTTATATAAATAAGAGAGAGAGAGAGAGAATATAATATAACAGAGAATTCTCCAACGGATATTATCTTTTCTTCTCCAAGATTTTCGAGAATTTGACTCCAGTAGATAACACTTCGAGTGTCGAGAATGGATTCGGCAATTCCTCATAAATCAGACAGCTATAGATTATACTTGATAACACTCCAAATACGAAGAATATAGAGAATTTAGGCTCTTGAATTACTGCCTTATTGCCTCCTTGTTGCTGTCTTTCAACCTTTGGGGGTTGTGGTCTATTTATATTGCTTCGGGAGTGATTGTCACGCGACATGTACCTAAAGTAAGGGAATGTCGCAACACATGTCCAAAAGTGGCCATTTATTGCGCGACAATCCCGTACAGTAGGGGCCCAAAATGCTTTTTCAAATACAATGATGTGCTGGGTAATGATTAGGGAACATGTCGCGCGATAAAAGAGGTTTGTCGAGCGACAAATGGCTTTGTTGTGCGACAAACTCTTCTTCGAACAAGTTCGCTTGGGCAATAAAACTTTCGGAGAAATTTTTAGTGTGTTGGCGAGACCCGAACTGGCAAAAGGTGTGTTTTTTAGCCTTCTTAGGGTTCTTGCGGGGGTCACGGATTTGGGTGTCCACAGACCCTCTCGACTCAAGCTCTTTGCCTATAAGGAATTAAGGCGACTGGAAAAGACAACGATCCATAATACCCGCAAGAACTCTAAGGGAGCGCATGCATGTGGGTGTATTTGGTGTTCGTAAAAAATGACTTACACTGCTTATTAAGAGGGCTTTTATTACTCTATCGCCTCTCTCGAAGGGCTTTGTTTGCTCCACGTGCTTCCGTCGGAGGGCTTTTGTTTGCTCCACATGCCTCTCTGGAAAGACTTTGTTTACTACTCTTGCCTCTCTGGGAGGGCTTTGTTTGCTCCACTTGCCTCTTTCGGAGGGCTTTATTTGTTCCACGTGCCTCTCTGGGAGGGCTTTGTTTGCTCCACTTGCCTCCCTCGAAGGGCTTTGTTTGTTCCATGTGCCTCTCTGAGAGGACTTTGCTTGCTCCACTTGCCTCCCTCGGAGGACTTTATTTTCTCCACGTGCCTCTCTCAGAGGGCTTTCTTTTTGGTTTTTCGTATCGTGTCAATTTCTAACATAAGATAGAGAAATCTGTGGGGTGGAGGGAGCTCAATAGTAGTTATACTGGAGATGTCTCCCTTTCTTCGGTAATCTTTGAAATCTTTCGTGCACATCCTTAATCTTCTGTAATGGGTGTTTTCCAGAAAAATAGTTCTCCGGACCTTTCATAGTTTCATGTAAAGAAACATGATTCAATCATTTTGCTTGCTTCCCAGTTGTTCCTCTTTTTATTGTGCTGAAAAGAAAATTTTCTTTAAAAGGAATATCTGATCCATTTTCCATTTATTATTTTTTTTTGTGGGCCCACATTGTTTTCTGTTTTTCGACGTCCTTATTCTTCCCTCGTTCGGGGAAGCTTTTCCTAGTCTTTTCTATTTTTTGGCCAGGAGCTTTTCGTCCCGTTTGACTTGATCAGGAGCCTTACTCACCCCAGATGAAGCTCTGAGTCGATTTGGCCTTAGCTGTCACTCTTGGTGTGGCTCTCCTTGTCACTTATACTTTTTCTGTTTCTCCTGCTCACTCTGAGCGCTCTTGCGGGATTCTTCGCTTTTCTACTCTTTCAATTTTTTCTAATCCCGTGTTATTATGATATTTTTCTCTTTCTCATCGCTGGTTTCGATATTCTGTGTAAGATCAGAGACTCTTTTGTAGATAGATTCTGTTTTCGTGATTTCTGCGGGAGAAATAACTTGGAATTTTTGCTTTCGATGTCATCTAATAAGTGTATTTTTGTGCGAAAGGTTAAGAGAACTATTCCTGAAGCGCCCCTGCAGGAGATAAAGTGAGAACAAGGTTAAAAAAATCTGGGGGAGGGGAGATTGTCGCGCGACACTTCAGTGGACAGCTGTTTGTTGCGCAACAAACGTGTCCATTATATAAACCCCCTGTTGATATCATTCCACCTCATTCTCTCCTTTCCTCTTTATCTTTCTAGCTCTTTTTTCTTTTTCTATCTAGCGCAGAAGCTCTGCCGCTTTAGGTTCGTTATTTTACTTTTTCTACCGCTTTCTCATACTACTATGGATCTAGCTCAGCCCGATCGCTTAGGGGGTGACCAGGAGGAGGTTAAATTTATTGACACCCAGGGCGTCCTACACTGCATCCCCCATCATGACAACTAGGATAACGTTGATTGGTATAAGGATGACGGGGTGGATCGCGACTGTGCGGTGGTGTACTGAGACGTGACCTGGGCTGTTCCCGCCATTCCATGGCTACTTATGGAGCCCGTCTAGATCCGTCGTCGAAACTTGGTATGTTTCCCTATATTGTTCTTTTATAGATATGTTTATCCATGCATGCTTTCCTTTTTTGTAAAAATATTATTCTTGTTTATCGTTTCCTGTATGTTCAAATAACTTGTCGTTTAGTACATATGATTACCTCATAATAATATCCGATTTAGAGAATACATACTTTACCGTGGTACCCTTAGATTTTTTAGGGATTACACAATTTACGTTTATAAACCCTATCTCATAATTAAACCAAAGTACCCTCAGGTTATGAAAATTACATAATTTTACCCTTATGATTCTCATAATTACATCAAATTACCCTATATTTATGAAAATTACATAATTTACCCCTATAACCCTTATAACCTTCATAATTACACCAAAGTACCCTCAATTTTTTAAAATTACATAATTTACCCCTATAACCCCTATAATTTTCATAATTACATCAAAGCACCCTCAATTTATGAAAATTACATAATTTACCCCTATAACCCTTATAACTCTTATAATTACACCAAAGTACCCTCAAATGTATGAAAATTACATAATTTATCCCTATAACTCCTATAACTCTCATAATTACATCAAACCATCCTTAACTTATGAAAATTTGATAATTTACCCCTATAACTCCTATAACTATCATAATTACGCCAAAGTACCCTCAGGTTTTAAAAATTACATAATTTAACCTTATAACCCCTATAACTCTCATAATTACATTAAAGCACCCTTAATTTATGAAAATTACATAATTTAACCATATAACCTTAATAACTCTCATAATTACACCAAAGTACCCTCAGATTTTAAAAATTACATAATTTAACCCTATAACCCTTATAACTCTCATAATTACACCAAAGTACCCTCAAGTTTTAAAAATTATATAACGTAACCCTATAACCCTTATAACTCTCATAATTACTTATATGTGTACATATTGTTATTGTCTACAGTGGGTTGGTCGAGGTTAGGGTTCTCCCAACACTATTTCTACTGAATGGCGACAGGCATCAACCTTTGTATTGGAGTTACTTTTCGCGACTCCTTTCTCACCTTTCTCGATGCGCTGCCGGAGAGGGTATCGAGGGCGGTAGTTCTGGTGGCAGCCCTTGTAACTCATTAGTGGGACATTACTCATACACTCTACTGGAACTGGGGGGAGATGACGATGACTCCTTTGGACCTGTTTGCTTTGATCGGTATACCCTCAGGAGGTGCTCCTATTCAGATTGATGTTCTTTTACGCCTCTCCTCTGAGGGTATACTAGGGGCATTGGGATGGATTCCGGATCGATGGAGTTCATGTGACACCATTTCCCGGGCTGTCCTGATTACAAATTCGGCAACCGAGAAGGCTAGATTGGCTGCCACTGGAGAGCAAATTACTAGACAGGGGGCACGTCAGTATGCTCGGGTTCTGCTATTATTAACACTTTACGATCTATTTGAGGCCCGTGGGGGAGACACAGCCCATCTGTGGTGGTTGCCTTACATCCGAGACTTTAGCGCCATGTTTGATTACGACTGGGGGGATTTTATCCTGGCCGTTCTCTACGATGCTATGGACCAGGTTTCGCGAGATTTGGCCCTGAATCTCAAGGGCTTTTCTTTGCTGTGAGAGGTATAAATTTCTGACTTCTTATCTGTTTTGTTTATGTACTTGTCTGACAATTGTTTGCTAATGCCCTTTATATTCTTCTTTCTTTTTCAGAATTGGTTTGTAGCATACACTCGCCGGGGTCTCGCCTAGGTAAATCTCCTCGTTGAGAACAAGGATCACTTTTCGTTTCTCTACTGGTTCATAGCGGAGAACTACAGGGCTCCGTATGTATATCGGACCCGAGAGACTGGGGCCACTGCTGTTTATCATATGTTAGAGGAGCATGTAAGTATTCATTTAAATATCGTTTGTTAAATATATATATATATAAATAGATAACTTAATGAAATTTATTCTTTTTTTTTCAGATTGAGTGGGCCCTATGGGGTGATTTGGGCCTTTATTTCGGATATGCCCACGATCTCACAGCCTCGAGGACTCGGCGGTTGATCCGGGACGAGTACGGCTTTCAATTCTATATGTGTGAGCGGCTCGTTCTTTAGCACACTCCGACCCAGTGGCCTAGAGTTCTGGCGTTTCCACCGGCTTTGATGTGGTTGATAAACGAGATTAACCTGGTGATGGTGCTGGCCTTAATGGATGGGCTTGACTTTTAGACTTTCACCGAGTAGCGCGACTGTGATACCTTTGCTACCCAATTTTTGATGAGGGAGTCGAAGGGGACTCGAGGTCAGGTCTTCTACGATCGATACCGAGCATTGGGCGGTGATCCCAACTACATACGGGGGTAGCTTCACTTGTCCAGGACGGTCCCGGGACACTTGCCACCTGTCCCTAACCAAAGGGACAATATCCCGAATTTTGATAATGACGATTTGGAAGGGGATAGAGTGCCACCGCCAGCGGATGGTGCTGGTGCTGAGGAGGGAGACTGGGTTGGGGAGGCTCTAGTTCCTGAGCAACCACCTAGGACAGAGGGGCAGCTGTAGACACCCCGATCCGTGACCCCCGCAAGAACCCTAATGACCATCAAGAAGTACAGTTCTTGGGGCCCGGGACCCACCCGAGCACCTAAAACTGCCCCGAAAGGGTTTGTTGGCCAACAAACCTGCTTTCAAGAGGGATTATCGAGAGACATATCCAAATGTTGCGCGACAATCTTCCTTATGTCGCACGACAGACCCCTCTGACCCAGACCATCCACTCTCTGACACATCAGTCTATCAGAAACATCACTTCAGCCGTTTGTCGCACGACATTGATCAACATGTCGCGCGACGCTTGCCCCTTTTAGGGAAATGTCGCGCGACAATCCCTCCCCAGTACTATAAATAGGCCAACACCCCCAAGGGTTCAAGGACCGCAACTGGGGGATCTGGAATTCTGAGTTTTATATCTGATTTTCTGTTATTTCATCAAGTATTTTCTACTATCGTCTTATCTCTGAGGAATCATCGAATATATTCTCGACACTCGACGTGTCCCGCTTCTGGAATCAAATTCTCGGAAATATCTGAAGAAGGAAAATATTATTATCACCGGAGATCCCTCTGCCATATTATATTTTCTTTCTTATTATTATTATCGTCGGGAAGGTAAAGAAATTCTCTTCTAGTATTTAAAATTAGATATCTGTGTACTCGTTTTACTTTCATTGTTCTGTCCACGTTTTATTTGAATAAACTTATTGCCAAGTTATAAAATAGTCTACTGTTTTCAAAACAAAAGACCCTGATAAAAATCATTTGCAAAACCAGAAAAGTAAGTATGTTATCATCCGGATAAATTTCTGTTTTCAAAACCCGGACCGATGAAACTTACTTAGGAATTAAAAAATCCGGCATATCCCGTCTTTCCCATAGACTATGATATACCTGATAAAACTCCCCTCAAAGAGTTCTAATTCCATATTAAATTAATTCCGACATAAGATCAGAATTCTTTCAAAATAACCAAAACATGAGAAAACCGTCATTACCTGAGGAAATAATACGGGACACTCTCTTAAATAAAAAGGTTTTGTCATTAGTATTTACATCTTTCAAAACAAAACATCGAATCTCGGAACACAAAGGTTTTCATCCCTTTCCCCGTTTTTCTCCGAAGTTAGGGTTTTTCATTTAGGAAGTAGTAGACTGTCAGTAAAAGCATCCAAGTTTTTCGACATAAAATAAACATATAAAAAGACCACTAGAGATCGAAAGGGCGGAACAGGTGCTTAACACCTTCCCAATCCGTAACATAGTTTTCGAACCCTATAGAATCCTGATTTTCGCAGACCAACGTGTAAAGAAAGGCTTGCCTATAGCCTTTCTTCTTACACAAACCCCTTTTGTCCGTTTTCTTGTAAAACGTACTGGCGACTTTAAACGAACCCTCTTGCATCTAGAAATAGGATAGAGGGACACCCGATATGAATTATCAACACCCATAGAAGCAAATGGAACGACGAAATCCCTTCCGACGTTTCAAACGCCCAAGCACGGGAACGAGACCCGGGGGTCGCATTTGCGGATTCTCACAGTGGCGACTCTGCTGGGGACCTTAGAAAACTATACTATTATATGTGGACTTTTTGTTTATTTGTTGAATATTTTCTTTTACTGCTTTCCCTACTCCCTTTTTATGTTAATTGATTGAGAAGAAACCTTTTTCTAAAAATGGAAGTTTTTCAAAAATACGTAATAAAGATAATGATATTTGTAAACCCAACCTTTCGAACTTTGCACGCACTTTCACAAATCATGCATTGGTTCTACGAGTGTGAATTTACCCCAATCCCTCGGAAGTATTATAAGTGAGTAGGGAGTTGGCTTGCTTGGGCCAACATAAACTGAAAGCATTTACTTCCACTCTCCTTGGCCAAGTACGCCCCCGAAGTATATAGAGTGACGAGAACACTCACGTACCCGGGAAGTATATCAAAAGACTCTTGCACGTACCCGCTCCTGGGGTATATCACAAGGTCTTGCCAAAAAGGAGGGAGCCTGAAGCCTTAACCGTTCGTACACCTGCGCTGCATGTAAGATCGAGTCAGCTAAAACACTTGTCAAACAGCCGTGGGGGATGTACCACCTTACGACTTCCTTTACACCACCTTTTAAAAACCTGAGTCTTTTCTCCGTGATTTTATTTTAGTGGTTATTTTGGCAAAAATCGAGTCGTATTGTAGTCTTCCTTCATCTTCGCCACGTGGTTTCATCTACAACCGTAAATGACGACAGTCTGGAAGGTTGGGTCGGTCGAGATCATACCGACAGATTAGTAAGACCAACCATATCTGTAATGACTGATGGACATGACAATCAAGAAATGGATCAGAGCCTAGCCGAGGCATCAGCAGTTCAGCCAACTTTAGCCGAGATGCATCACTTACTTATGACCGTCAGTAAGAATTTGGCAAGCCTCACGACCGAGCAACAGGGTACCCAAATTCGAATAGAAGAGTTATCAGCCGATCGAAGTGCACACCGGGGTTTGAACGACTACCACCGAATCGAGATCCGAATCAAGGGCAGTCATTACAAGTACTTCCCCCGGTCCAAGGAACCAACCCACCGCAAATGGGTCCCATCACGGCTGGTCCCGTTCAAACCGACCCTAACAACCAAAACCAGTGGGCCCCAGATTCAGGCCCTACCTATCAGCAACAGGAGCCACCCATCGTTTAGCTGCAACCCCAAGTCCAACAGGGTTTTGATCCGCAGTACCAACCATGGCCACAAGTTCCCGCAAGGCCTATTCCACCACCAGCCCCAGTAGCCCCTCCTAATGAATACCCAAATATCAACCGACTTCAGGCAGTATATGCAGAATCGGTTATAGCTCGGGAATAGCCCGACGAGGTGTCAAGAGAGAGTAAAGAAATAAAGAAACTAAAAGAACATATGAGGGTCCTGCAGAAGGGAGTTTTCCTAATGAAAGGAGCAGAGGAGGTTACTGATATGAATGCCTTCTCCCTCTACCCAGAAGCAAGATTGCCCCAGGGATTCAAGCTCCCTTCTATCACCAAGTTTACAGGAACCACGCCCTCGAAAATTCACCTCCAATCCTACATCAGATCCATGCAAGTATCCGGTTGTGGAGAACCAGAGTTAGCTCAGGCCTTTCAAATGACTCTCACGGGGGCCGCCCTGAGATGGTTTTTCGATCTAGAGAGACACCATACGAAGACTTGGGGAGATATCGTCAAGGATTTTATGGCTAAATACGGGTCCAACAAGGATTTGGAAATTACCCGCAAACACCTGGAAATGGCCAAGCAAGGCGAAAAAGAAAGCTTCAGCGACTTTGTCATACGCTAGAGAGAAATGGCATCCCAAATGTCCCAATGGCCTGATGAAGAAGAACAGTTGGAGATCATACAAAAGAATTTCACTCCAGCTGTGTTAAGTTGCATGGGAAAAGATGTCTTCCCGCACTTCAGGGCTCTATTAAGCATGGGGTCTCAGGTAGAAGAGGATCTGGCCAAGAAAACAGAGGCCGATACCAAGAAAGCTTCATACAC
Organism: Lonicera japonica; assembly: GCA_021464415.1. Classification (NCBI taxonomy): domain Eukaryota; kingdom Viridiplantae; phylum Streptophyta; class Magnoliopsida; order Dipsacales; family Caprifoliaceae; genus Lonicera; species Lonicera japonica. The sequence continues at coordinate 44,517 of JAKCWG010000741.1, forward strand.
CGGGAGAAAGACAGCCACTCTAGCTGTAAACCAACTAAGCTCATACTCATATCAACAAAACCCTTTTCAGCAGCCACAACAAACACCTCCGATAAGCTGGCCCACACAAGGAGACTCTTCGAATGCCGAGGTCAAGAAGAGAAGGAATTTTTGCACCCTTCCCACTACCCTCGTCAAAAGTCTGGAATTACTCCGAAATGCCGGACTAATCACTCCACTCAACCCGCGCCCCCCACCAAATCCTATTCCTAGCACCTGGAGGATAAATGAGAATTGTGCATATCATCAAGCTGCCGGCCATGACATGGAACGTTGTCTGGCACTCCGCCACCGTATCCAGGACCTGATCGATGCTGGAACCATCCCCGCACCCGGCGGGCCCAATGTTACTAACAACCCCCTTCCCAATACGCTCCGTCTGCAGGGATTAACGCCTTAACCACCGATGAAGAAGCTTTTGATCCCTTAGGTCTCATCCGAGACGACCCAACTTACAAATCACCCGTTGTGCCACCTAAGAGAACCCAAATGGCCCCAGGCCTTAATCCAATAATTGATCAATAGATGGCTAAAATAAATTTCTTACCTGGGCAAGGTTTAGGAAAAGCAAATCAGGGGATTTCCCACCCACTTACAATCAAGACTTATACTGGAAAATCTGGGATAGGAGGGACCCAGGACAAGAAGAAACAACCATGGAGGCCCCGAGGCCCTCCCAATGAGACAATTTGTATGACAGAGACCTCCCCCAAAACTTTCAGTTGGTTGGCAGAACCAGAGTCATCAGAAACCTCAGAGGGATCAGACCCAGCATCCCTTTGGATACAACAAATTGCCTTTTCAGGGAGGATATATCAGCCACCACCAATGGATATCCATAAATCACCTCCTCCTAAGGAAATAGGGGATGATCGAGTACTGGAACAGTTGAAGAAAACTCAGGCACACATCACCATTTGGGGCCTCCTGGTTGCCTCCAAACCTCACAGGATCACCTTAATCAAACTCCTAGATGAGGCCGTAATATCACCAGACTCCACGCCAGAACAACTGCCAAGCATGATTGGGTCGCTTACAATTCAAAAAAGTCTGTCATTATCAGATGAAGACTTGTCTCCACTGGGAAAGAAACACAGTCTGGCCCTCCATATTACTGTCCGGGCCCGAGGAAAAATCCTGCCATAAGTCCTCATTGACAACGGGTCAACCATAAATGTATGCCCTTTGAAGACCGACATATGCCTGGGTATTTTAGATACAGAGCTTTCTCCGTCAGTTGTAACCGTTAGAGCCTATGACAACACTAGAAGGGCCGTTCTGGGCTCTCTGAAGCTTGATCTCATGGTCGGTCCCAAAAACTTTCCGGCCGACTTTCAAATCATAGACATTCCCTCCAGTTTTAACTTCCTATTAGGAAGAGCATGGCTACATGACATAGGAGCACTCCCCTCCTCCTTACACCAGAAGATCAAAATACCGTTCAAAGGGAAGATAATCACCATCCAAGGAGATCCTGAAAGGACCTTGGCAGATCTAGAATTACTCGTCTTGGGCATCGGGAGCCAAAGCATACAGCTGGGAGGCTTTTCTTACGAGCCTCAAGTGCAAGCCCTCACCACCCAGAGAATCAAGTATCTTCCCCCTGATAATATCCCCGGTCTCAGCACCAAGATCACAAATATGTTGAGAATGATGAAATACTTTCCTGGAGCCAGTCTGGGAATGGGACAGCAAGGATTACTTCAGGCCTTAGAACCAGTAACGAGGCGCGAAAGAGAAGGATTGGGGTACCAACACACCGAAGAAGACAATCAAGAGAAAATGGGCCGAGGGCATCAGTATCCGAGTTTTAGCTCACTTAATGGGTTTTTTGTCAAAGAAGAAGATGACTTCCCCTTTTGCGGCTTTCAGGAGCCTTGGAGAAATAGCGACGGAGATAACCTTCTAGGATGGAAAATCTTCTATGAAGAGGACCTTTACCTCAAGGAAAATGTTATACACACCTTCTCCACCAAGTTAACGATCGGGCCGAAAGAAGAAAGTGAAGACAAGGAAGAGGAAGAGGAAGAAATGATCGGAGATCTCTTTGACATCATGACCCTAAAGAACGATGAACCAATGGATGATCCGGTGCACTTAATTTACACCGATCCGGAGTACCAAGAAAAGGGGGGAAATAGTAAAATTGTAAGGGTAAGAGATAAGAGCGAGGGTAGGGCTAGGGACGAGTCACTCCTAGATTTACTTTTTAAACTTGTACCTGTAAGCACTGTTATCAATGAAAAAGATTCCATTTTACGGTATCCTGTTAGTTTTGATTCTGTAATTGCCTATATGAAAATAAAAAGACTAAACGAGCACCCTGAGCGGGAGGAACAGCGTATACAGAGCGAGGAGGGAGACACTCTTGTGATTAATCTTGGGACGGAAGAGGAAAGGAAAGAGGTTCGTATTGGGGCGAATCTAAATGAGATAGAAAGAGAGGAATTCACACAAACTCTAAATGAGTACGTGGATATCTTTGCCTGGTCCTATGCCGATATGCCAGGATTAAACAGCCAGATAGTCATGCACGAGATACACACCAAGCTAGAGTCCAGGCCCGTCAAGCAGAAGTGGAGGAAACTTACGCCGGAATGCTCCCTAAAAGTAAAAGAAGAAGTGATGAAGCAACTAAGTATGGGGTTCTTGCGAGTGATCGAGTACCCTTCATGGTTAGCCAACATTGTACTCGTTCCAAAAGCAAATGGGAAGGTTCGTATGTGTGTAGACTACCGAGATCTCAATAAAGCTTGCCCAAAAGACGACTTCCCATTACCCAACATTGATTTGATTGTAGATAACACTGCTAACCATGCCTTGAAGTCATTCGTGGACGGTTTCGCTGGGTATAATCAGATCAAGATGCACCCGAATCACCAAGAGAAAACAGCATTTATCACACCATAGGGAACGTACTGCTACACCGTCATGCCATTCGGGCTGAAGAATGCCGGGGCCACGTATCAGAGAGCGGCTACAGCTATCTTCCACGACATGATTCACAAGAAAGTAGAAGTATATGTGGACGATATGATTATCAAATCGAAAGAGAGGGAAGGCCATGTCCCACCCTTGCGGGCCTTTTTTGACCGGCTCCGCCAGTATCAGATGAGACTCAATCAGTAGAAGTGTGTGTTCAGAGCAACCAAAGGAAAACTCTTGGGCTATGTCGTCAGTAAGAAAGGAATTGATGTAGACCCTGCCAAGGTTCGAGCTATCCGAGATATGCCTGAACCTCGTACCGAGAAAGAAGTCAGGGGATTTTTGGGTAATTTGCAGTACATCAGCAGGTTCATCTCTCAACTCACTCAGACGTGCGAACCCATCTTCAAGCTCCTGAGGAAGTCTTCACTAGGAGAATGGAACGATTAATGCCAAGAGGCTTTTGATAGAATCAAAGACTACCTCTCCAACCCCCCAATATTGGCCCCACCACAAACCGGGCTACCATTAATCCTATACCTAACAGTCATCGATACAGCTACGGGAGCCATGCTAGCACAACATCTGACCGATACGCGAAAGGAGTAGGCCATTTACTATGTTAGCAAGAAGCTATCCCCATTTGAGATGAACTACACACCATTGGAGAAATCATGCACCGCTCTTGTCTAGGTAACGCAGAAATTACGGCATTACATGCTGGTTTTTTCGATCATCCTGGCATCACGAATTGATCTGCTGAAATACCTCTTCGAGAAACTGGCTTTCTCGAACTGTATGACAAAATGGTTATTCTTACTCTCCGAGTTCGACATCACCTACATGACCCAGAAGGCAGTCAAAGGCAAGGTCATAGCTGACTATCTAGCCCACAATCCAATATTGGGAGACATGCTGGAAGAAGCCAAATTCCCAGATGAAACTATCATGAATGTTGAGATCGATGAAGACTGGAAATTGTACTTCGATGGGGCCGCCAACCGAAATGGGAACGGGATATGTATCCTGTTAGTCTCCACAGATCAAACTCACTCCCCGATATCATATCGCTTGGACTTCTTCTGCACCAACAACATGGCCGAGTATGAAGCCTGTATGGTCGGATTAGAGATTGCGCTCCAAAAGGGTATAAAGAGAATATAAGTGTACGAAGATTTGGCATTAGTGGTCCACCAAGTTCTAAAAGAATGGAAGATCAGAGATGAATAGTTAGTCCCATACCTCGCCCGGCTGGAGGATGTTGTAAGAAGATTTGAGCACTCGGAGTTTTACTATGTCCCCAGGTCATAAAATAGTTTTGCTGACGCACTAGCAACTTTGGTATCCATGATCGATATCCCGGAGGGGATGGAAGAAATCACTCTTACGGTACAAAGAAGATCAGGACCAGCCCACGGCATGGCCCTTGAGGTAGAGAATGAAGAGAACGGGGACTCAACCACCTGGTTTTATGACATCTGGAACTTGTTAAAGAACCATCGGTTTCCCGAGCCAACAGACAAGAGAACACGGGTCATGCTCAGAAGATTAGCATCAAGATTCATACTTTGCGCTGGAAGGCTATATAAGAGGAACTACGACGGGACTCATCAATGATGGATCAGATACATAGGGGGGATTGTGGACCTCATATGAGCGGTCATACACTTGCCTGCAAAATCATTAGACAAGGTTATTACTGGTCTACCCTGCAAAACGACTGCGTTAACCACGTACGCCGTTGTCACAAATGCCAAATCTATGCTAAGTCTCAGAAGCTTCCTCCGAAAGAGTTGTACAACATGACTGCTCCCTGGCCTTTCGCAACCTGGGGAATCGACATTATTGGGAAGATTTTGCCCAAAGCTAGCAACGGCCATGAATTCATACTAGAAGCCATCGACTATTTCACCAAGTGGGTGGGGGCTGATTCTTTCCAGACCCTTGATGCTAGGAAAGTTGCCCGATTCATTAAACGAAATATCATCTGCCGGTATGGGGTCCCCCATGAGATCATTTCGGATAATGGCACCCACTTCGAAGGAGAGACTAACACAATCATGGAAAAATACGGTATCACCAGGCACAGATCCTCACCGTATAGACCATAAACCAACGGGGCAGTGGAGGCCGCCAACAAGAACCTTAAGAATATTTTAAGCAAGATGACCGACACCTGCCGGGACTGGCCAAAAAAATTACCCTATGCATTGTGGGGGTACCGCACCACCGAGAGAGTTTTTACCGGGGCAACCCCATTCTCCCTTACATACGGGATGAAAGCAGTCCTCCCTGTTGAGTTAGAAGTCCCCTCCCTTAGACTAATGCTCGAGAACCAAGTTAATGAGCTGGAGTGGGTCCAGGCGCATTATAATGAGCTGGCCCTACTAGATGAGAAGAGATTGAAAGCCGCGTACCACCACCAAGGATATCAAAAGAGAATCGCTCGAGCATTTAACCAGAAAGTAAAGACTCGGGGTATCAATGAGAACGACATCGTATTGAAAGAAATTCGAGAACCAGCCAGAGACCCAAGGGGAAAATTTGAGCAGAAATGGACTGGGCCTTGCATCGTCAAAGAGATTAATACAGGGGGCGACGCCATACTCACTGACTTGGACGAACAATTACTGCATTCACCAGTCAACATGGATCGTTTGAAGAAGAATTACCAATAAATGCAACATGTATAGATAAGAACTACGTAAACCTGAGCCCCAACTCAAACTTTTGTTCTTTGAAAATCAGACGGAGAACGTAGGCAACCTGAGAAGTGACTTCAGGCCCGGTTTAAAACATTATAAGAGATTCATTTTCCATAAGCAGTCCCTTGTATATTATTAAAGGTGGTTCAGAACACCGAAAGTTACAGAGAAGACTATTGAAAACAAACATACAGGGAAAAACCTAATCCCTAGGGGTTGGCCAAGCAGGGTCCTCAGTGGCCAAATCGATTCGAGCCTCATCCAAGATTTGGTACGCAAAGACAATGTTATCTTCAGTAGCCTCCGAATCCATGAATCGGAACCACTCCATTTGAAAGGGATCATCAATCAGCACTCCTTCCAGAGATTGCCAGCAAGAGCGGATAATATCAGCCCGGAGGGGCCAGGTAATACCAAAACGAGCATAGTTGAACTGCCGGGTCAGTCGAGCACGCCACATTCTCTCCACTGATAAAAAAACATGCGGGGTTACGAATTTGGACTCAGATGAGAAGTTTTTCAAACTAAGCGGGATATTCTAAGGTATGTTGAATTACCGGAGAAGACGTCCCGAAAGGTAGAAAGAGGTAAACTATAGTCCTCGGAGCCGAACATAGTTCTGACCTCCTGTACTAAGCACTATCGCCCTCAGCTTCCACCAAGGAATGTTCCACCGAATAGCGCAAAAGTTCTCCGAGAACCACACCGTCCAGTCAGAGGAAGACATGGTCAAAGCACTGAAGAGGGGACGATGGAAGAAGTGTGTCGGATTGTCTAGCCGAACCCCGTTAAAACCCACCGATCGAAAACGCTCCAACAACCACATATATAGCAAACGCGGACTCCCCCTGAAGAAGGGTGAAGCCCTTTTAGAGATCATCTATGCCGTTCAGAGTCTCTACAAGAACGATGGGCACTATAGATTCCCCATTTTTAGCATGATAAATCAAACTCAGAATAGTCGGATCAACACGGGAAGAGCCCGTTACCAGTATCATATCAAAAACAAGACAGATTAAGGCCGCCGCAGTGCGCCCCATGCTATAAGAGGCTCTCTCTTCATAACGATGAAAGAACCTCACCATTTTGTGAAGATCAAGAAGCCCGTCAATAATAAAACCGTCACAGGCCGCTTGGGGAATGGCTAACAGAGCAATCAGCATATCTCGAGGACCAATTTTCTCTATTGGAACAGCCATCGGGAGACGAGTATCAGAACGCAACAACCAGGAAAATTCCTCGTAAGTCGGACAAAGCTCATCTAGTCCGAAACTGAAAAGATGATCTGCAGGGCACCAGAAATACAAAGCGCCTAACAAAAAGGAAAAATCTACAGGACGATGGCACCAGGCCGCTAAAGGACTGAATGCGCCAAAGTTCAAACCATTCTCAGAAGATACCAGAGCATCTCGGGCTTCGACATAAGAAAAATCAGAATTTATGCGATAGGAAGACATTTGGGAAAGGTGTGGGGATGAAGGAAGGAAGATGGGTGTATTTATAACAAAAAAGAAGGTCCTGTACCTATTTATCGCGCGACAAACCCATATCCAGGAGGGATTGTCGCGTGACAATCCTGTTTGGTGTACCTTGTTTTTGGCCTTTCTTACACGTAAGAGTCATTTTTGCCAAAAGAATCACTTTTGTATGCATTGTGCTCACTCTGTTCTTTTGCAGGGACCCTAAGTACCACCGCATCACACAGTATGGCTCCTAAATTTACTAATTCATGTATTATTTAAATCTTTCATCACAGATAGGAAATAAATAAATATATGTCACCGTCACAAATAAAGATTTTCATAAATTCAATAAAAATAGTTTTCAAAAACTAAAAAAACTACTAACAAATCTTTGTCTATTGTCTAAAATAAAACTACATATCTGTTTGAAATTAACTAAAAAGTGCAGGAAAGAAAAACTAGTCTATCCGAGTGTGCTTCGACACGCTCCCGCTGTCACCCGAACCCTCCTCGAGAGTAGGATCGACCACTGGGACATCCGAACGAGAGGAAACTGCTACCTGAGAGGGCCCCGTCGACTGAACCGGAGCCGTGGGACGAATCACCAAAAACCGTGAGCGCCTGGAGGTCCGACTACTGTTCCTCCGAGACTCCGTCCGAGCATGAGAGGAGGATAGAGGATCATCCACCTGTAGAGACACGTCGATCGCCCTCTGGTAGTCAAGCATATACGCTGTGGGGTCCCAACCGACGAATTGGAGGAGGTTCTAGTTGTAGAGGTACTGGGCATGAAGGGCCCTCAGGTCCACTGCACGAACACTCACCCGCTGCAAAAGGCAAAAGAGAGAGAATTAGCACATTTTAATATAAACAAATATGAAAGAACGGCAGAGAACATAAATGAAAGGACGTACCTCATCACCCACGCGACCGCCCAGGTAGTCAAAAGTATCCTCGGGCAAAGGATACTCGGGCACAGTATAGCGGCGAAGACCAGCGCCAACGTAAGTGATGTCCCGAGAAAGTGGTGGGATGTCAACCAAAGGAACAGATAGACCCGCCGGTACCGCCGCAGAAGTAGACCCACCCTCTTCGCGGATCGGGAACAAGGGAGGCTGAGAAGAAGAGCCACCAAGACCAGGAAATCGGACCGGAGGGCCCATGGCAGTCGATGGAAGAGTCAGTGTGGCATAAGTGCGAACACCTGGGGGATTTGCCATAGCCGTCGCTCTCAGAGGCGGGACCCCACTAGAAGTAGTGGCCGCAGCAGCAGGAGGGGTCCGCCCAAATTGCTCATAGTCAGCCCCGAAGTCCTCAGGCTCCCAGGACCTCTCAGAAAAGCTCGCTCCCCCCTTTCAGCAGCCTCAGCGTCGTCGAATATGACCCCCAGAGATACCGAAGGACCAGTGGGAAACGCAAAACCCTCATCATCAGCACGCTGCTCCTCCACGGGCGTTGTCTGAGGCGGCTGCTCTGGAACCGCCGCTGCCCCACCACCATCACCTCCCTTTGGTCTATCGCCCCCGACAGCAGCAGGAACGCCCCTCTCTCCCTCAGGATCCTCATCATCAGAATCTAATATGTTGTCCCTCTGATCGGGGACAGGTGGCAGATGACCGGGGACCGTCCTAGCTAGATGGGTCCGTCCCCGTATATAGTTAGGATCGCCTCCCAATGCCCGGTACCTCTCGTAGAAGACCCGACCCCGAGTCCCCTTCCGCTCCCTCATCAAGTAACAAGCTGCAAATGCAGTATAGTCACCCTCCTGGGTAAACGTCTGGAAACCAAGCCCGTCCACTAGAGCCTGCACCGTCACCAGGTTGATCTCGCCCTTCCGTCACATCAGAACTGGTGGGAATAATGGGACCCGAGGCCATTGGGCCGGTGTGTGCTAGCGAATGACCCTCTCGCCCAAATAAAAGTGAAGGCCGTACTCATCCCTGATAAGCCGCCTGGTCCTAGAAGCAGTCAAAGCACGGCCGTATCCAAAGTGGAGACCCAGATCACCCTAGGGGGCCCACTCAATCTGAAAAGAGAATAAATTTCATTCAGTTATTTCTATTCTATTTACTATTTATTATTTAAAAAGAGAGAATACTAAAATACTTATATGCTCCTCCAGCAGGTCATGGACTACAGCAACTCCAGTCTCCCGGGTCCGATATACATAAGGAGCCCTGTAGTTCCCGCAATGAATCGGCGGAGAAGGGGAAACTGATCCTCGTTCTCAATGAGGAGATCCACCTAGGCACGACCCAAATGGGTATAAGCCACGAACCAACTCTGAAAAGGGAAAGAAGACAAAAGAATATTAGCGACAATCAGCGAATAAAATGTAAAAACTAAAGCAAAAAATAAAAGGGCAGAAATTTATACCTCCTACATCAATGAAAATCCCTTGAGGTTCAGGGCTAAATGATGAGAAACCTGGTCCATAGCATCATAGAGAACAGCAAGAAAAAAGCCGCCCCAGTCATAATCGAACATAATGCTGAAATCTCGAAGATAGGGCAGCCACCAGAGATGGGCCGTGTCCCCCCCACGGGCCTCGAACAAATCATAAAGCGTTAGCAAGAGAAGGACGCGGGCATACTGGCGCGCCTCCTATCGGGTCATTGGCACTCCCGAAGCAACCAGTCGGGCTCTCTCTGTCGCCAGACGCGTGACCAAGATTGCCCGGGGTATCTTGTCACCAGAACTTCGTCGCTCCGAAAACCATCCTAGCGCACCAACAATACCCTCTGCCGTTAGACGTAAGGGGACGTCAATCTGGATAGGGTTATGGGGGTAAATTATGTAATTTTCTAAACTTGAGGGTATTTTGGTGTAATTATGAGAGGTATAGGGTTATGGGGGTAAATTATATAATTTTCCAAACCTGAGGGTATTTTGGTGTGATTATGGGAATTATAGGGTTATGGGGGTAAATTATGTAATTTTCCAAACCTGAGGGTACTTTGGTGTAATTATGAGAGTTATAGGGCTATAGGGGTAAATTATGTAATTTTCCAAACTTGAGGGTACTTTGGTGTAATTATGAAAGTTATAGGGCTATAGGGGTAAATTATGTAATTTTCCAAACCTGAGGGTACTTTGGTGTAATTATGAGAGTTATAGGGCTATAGGGGTAAATTATGTAATTTTCCAAACTTGAGGGTACTTTGGTGTAATTATGAAAGTTATAGGGCTATAGGGGTAAATTATGTAATTTTCCAAACCTGAGGGTACTTTGGTGTAATTATGAGAGTTATAGGGGTAAATTATGTAAATATAAGATTATAAGGGTATTTTGGTGTAATTATGAGAGCTATAGGGCTATAGGGGTAAATTATGTAATTTTCCAAACCTGAGGGTATTTTGGTGTAATTATGAGAGGTATAGGGTTATGGGGGTAAATTATGTAATTTTCCAAACCTGAGGGTATTTTGGTGTAATTATGAGAGGTATAGGGTTATGGGGGTAAATTATGTAATTTTCCAAACCTGAGGGTATTTTGGTGTAATTATGAGAGTTATAGGGTTATGGGGGTAAATTATGTAATTTTCCAAACCTGAGGGTACTTTGGTGTAATTATGAGAGTTATAGGGTTATAGGGGTAAATTATGTAATTTTCCAAAACCTGAGGGTACTTTGGTGTAATTGTGAGAGTTGTAGGGCTATAGGGGTAAATTATGTAATTTTCCAAACCTGAGGGTACTTTGGTGTAATTATGAGAGTTATTGGGCTATAGGGGTAAATTATGTAATTTTCCAAAATCTGAGGGTACTTTGGTGTAAATATGAGAGTTATAGGGCTATAGGGGTAAATTATGTAATTTTCTAAACCTAAAGGGTATCACATGTAAAAGTATGTGTTCACTAAATCGGACGTTATTTCTAGGCGGACATGCATACTAACATAAAAATTGTTTATACACATGCAAGAAACGACGGTAATAAATAAACAAACAGATATAAATACACAAAATGAAGGATTTTTAAGAAAACATACCAGAGACCGTCGACGGATCTCATGAGAAACAGGCTCCATCAAGAGCCAAGGAACATCCGGGACTGGAGTAGCCCGGGTAACATCTCGGTACACCACCGCCCGACCGCGGTCCACCCCGTCCTCGCCGTACCAGTCGAGATCGGCCCAATCATCATGGTGAGGGTTGCAGCGAAGAACTCCCTGGGCATCGGTGAAAGTGACCTCCTCCTGGTCACCCTCAAGGAGATCTGGCTACGCGGGATCCATCAAAATATGGGTAAAACGTTAAAAAAGTCGGAAAAGTCGGTAATGTGGCAGAGCTTCCGCGTAAGAGAGAGATAGAGAGAGAAAGAGATTTAGAGACAGAAAGAGATCTAGAGAGAGAAAAAGAAAGGAGAGAATGAGGTGGAATGAGCTCAGCAGGGGGATTATATAATGGGACAGTTTGTCGCGCGACAAGTACCCAATTTGTCGCGCGGCAAACTCCCCTCCACCGAAGTGTCGCGCGACACCTTGTCCCTTCCCTTGATTTTTTGACCTTTGTCTCTTTTTTTCTCCTGTAGGAATGCTTCAAAGAAACAGTTTTCGAAGTTTTTCCAATACACCGCACTCATGATAAATCCAGGAAAAACTTCCAAGTCGTCTCTCCAAAAAATCGCGAGAACAAAATACATCAGTTTACGGAATCTCTGATCTCCCAAAAAATTGAAACCAGCAATGAGAGAAAAAAAATATCGAAATAAGACGGGAATAGAAAAAATTGAAAGAGTAGAAAAGAGAAGGAACCCGCATGAGCGCCCAGAACGAGCGAGAAAAACAAAAATGCAGAGTGACAGGGAGAGCCACACCAAAAGTGACAGCTAGGCCAAAACCGGCTCAGGGCTTCATTTTAGGTGAGTAAGGCTCCTGATCACGACAAAGGGATAAAAAAGACTCTTAGTCAAAAACAAAGAAGGCCAGGAAAAGTCTTTCCCAAAAGAAGGAGAAATAAGGGCATCGAAAAACAGAAAACGATGTGGGCCCACCAAAAAGTGAGAACTAAAGAGATCAGAGATTGACTTTTCATGCAAATTTTCTTTTCAGCACGATACAGAAGAGATGACTTGGAAAACTTCGAATCATCACTCTGCGAAGAGCAGAAGAAATCCGAAAACTGCCTTCTGAGAGAAGTATCCTCACTTGAGAAAAACATAAGAGTAAAAATTCAGAAAAAATACCGAAAAAAAGACATTCGAATAAAGTTTAAACTCCCGAGAAGCTCTTTTCACTCTCGCAAAATTTTTCTCTCTCACTCTAGCAGTCTAAGAGAGACAACCAAATTCACTAAAGCACAACACAAGCCCTCGCCAGAGGCAAAAATACTCACAAAAGCCCTCCCAGAGGCAATTTTCTTCCTTTTTACAGATCAAAGCCCTCCCAGAGAGGCAAAGTTGAGCAATGGTAGTCCTCCCACATGAGGCGAGAAGATCAAAGCCCTCCCGGAGAGGCAAAGTGTAGCAATGGTAGTCCTCCCACATGAGGCGAAAAGATCAAAAGCCCTCCCAGAGAGGCAAAGTGGAGCAATGGTAGTCCTCCCACATGAGGCGGGAAGATCAAAGCCCTCCCGGAGAGGCAAAGTGTAGCAATGGTAGTCCTCTCACATGAGGCGAAAAGATCAAAAGCCCTCCCAGAGAGGCAAAGTGGAGCAATGGTAGTCCTCCCACATGAGGCGAGAAGATCAAAAGCCCTCCTAGAGAGGCAAAGTGGAGCAATGGTAGTCCTCCCACCTAAGGCGAGTAGAAAAATGGTACTCTTCCCATCTGAGGCGAGTGGAGCAAATGAAAGTCCTCGAAAGAGGCAATGAGGTAACAAAAGCCCTCTCCGGAAGCAAAACCAAACACGAGCCCTCTCCGGAGGCATTCACAAACACTTTTGCATACGCACACTTCCTTAGAGTTCTTGCGGGAGCCATGGACCACGGTCTCTTTCAGTCGCCTCAATTCCTTGCACGCAAGGAGCTTGAGTCGAGAGGGTCTGTAGACACCCCGATCCGTGACCCCCGCAAGAACCCTAACAACCATCAAGAAGTACAGTTCTTGGGGCCCAGGACCTACCCGAGTACCTGAAACTGCCCCGAAAGGGTTTGTTGGCCAACAAACCTGCTTTCAAGAGGGATTATCGCGCGACATATCCAAATTTCGCGCGACAATCTTCCTTATGTCGCACGACAGACCCCTCTGACCCAAACCATCCATTCTTTGACACATCAGTCTATCAGAAACATCACTTCAGCCGTTTGTCGCACGACATTGATCAACATGTCGCGTGACACTTGCCCCTTTTGGGGAAATGTCGCACGACAATCCCTCCCCAGCACTATAAATAGGCCAACACCCCAAGGGTTCAAGGACCGCAACTGGGGGATCTGGAATTCTGAGTTTTATATTTGATTTTCTGTTATTTCATCAAGTATTTTCTACTATCGTCTTATCTCTGAGGAATCATCGAATCTATTCTCGACACTCGACGTGTCCTGCTTCTAGAATTGAATTCTCGGAAATATCTGAAGAAGAAAAAGATTATTATCGCCGGAGATCTCTCTGCCATATTATATTTTCTTTCTTATTATTATTCTCGTCGGGAAGGTAAAGAAATTGTCTTATAGTATTTAAAATTAGATATTTGTGTACTCGTTTTACTTTCATTGTTCTATCCACGTTTTATTTGAATAAACTTATTGCCAAGTTATAAAATAGTCTACTATTTTTAAAACAAAAGACCATGATAAAAATCATTTACAAAATCAGAAAAGTAAGTATGTTATCATCCGGATAGATTTCTATTTTCAAAACCCGGACCGATGAAACTTACTTAGGAATTAAAAAATCTGGCATATCTTGTCTTTCCCATAGACTGTGACATACCTGATAAAACTCCCCTCAAAGAGTTCTAACTCCATATTAAATTAATTCCGACATAAGATCCGAATTCTTTCAAAATAACCAAAACATGAGAAAACCGTCATTACCTGAGGAAATAATACGGGAAACTCTCTCTTAAACAAAAAGGTTTTGTCATTAGTATTTACATCTTTCAAAACAAAACATCGGATCTCGGAACACAAAGGTTTTCATCCCTTTTCCCGTTTTTCTCCGAAGTTAGGGTTTTTCATTTAGGAAGTAGTAGACTGTCAGTAAAAGCATCCAACTTTTTTGACCTAAAATAAACATATAAAAAGACCACTAGAGACCGAAAGGGCGGAACGGGTGCTTAACACCTTCCCGATCCGTAACATAGTTTCTGATCCCTATAGAATCCTGGTTTTCGCAGACCAACGTGTAAAGGAAGGCTTGCCTATAGCCTTTCTTCTTACACAAACCCCTTTTACCCGTTTTCATGTAAAACGTAATGGCGACTCTGAACGAACCCTCTTGCATCTAGAAATAGGATAGAGGAACACCCGATATGAATTATCAACACCCATAGAAGCAAATGGAACGACGGAATCCCTTCCGACGTTTCAGACGCCCAAGCACGGGAACGAGACCCGGGGGCCGCATTTGTGGATTCTCACACAATAGGCTAAGACTGAGGCAAGGGGTGGTGGTTTTACTGAGAGGTCCTGGGAGCTAGCAGACTTTGACTATGGTCAGTTCGGACAGACTCCTCCTGCTACTACGGTTACTCCTCCGAGTGGGGGTTCTTTGAGAGAGACGGTTGTGGTGGATCCCCAAGGGTGAGGAATTATGCGACATTGACCTCGCTTGGCCCTGGAGCTATGGGTCCTCCTATGATGGGTACTACATCTTCTAGGCCTCCCCTGTTTCTAACTCGCGAGGAGGGTGGGTCTTCTTCTGCCCCTGCCGGCCTTTCGATACATTTCGTTGATCTACCGCCGCTTCCCTAGGATATATTATACGTCGGTGCGGGTCCCCGTCTGTATATAGTTCCAGAGGCCCCCCTCCCTGATAACTCTTTCAGCTTCTTGGGAGGTCGTGCTGGTGATGAGGTATACTTATTCCTTATATCTCTTAATTTTGCATCTTTATTATTCTTATATTGATCCATCTCCTTATTTTGTGGGACAGATTATTGTGGTCTGAGCGGTTGATCTGTGAGCCATGTATGCCAGTAGTCTTTATAATTGGAACATGCTGCAGTTCTTAGGACGAGACCCCACGATTGACATGCATGACTATCGGAGGGCGATCAAGGTCTCCTTGCGCGTGGACGACCCTCTGACTTTATCTCGCACACAGACGGAGTTTCAGAGGAGTAGCAGCTGGCCTTTTAGGCGTTCTAGATCTTTAGCAGTTCGGCCTTCTACTTCTGTTCGGACGACTTAGACTCCTTTTGTGGAGACACTGCAGCCAACAGTTGATCCTACCAGGACTCTCCATCCACCCGAGAAGGCATCGAGCGACAGTGAGTTCGTGTCAAAGCGCCCTTGGATAGATTAGTTTTATTTTCCTGCATTTTCTTAGGATTTGG
The DNA here is from genome assembly GCA_021464415.1 of Lonicera japonica. NCBI lineage: Eukaryota > Viridiplantae > Streptophyta > Magnoliopsida > Dipsacales > Caprifoliaceae > Lonicera > Lonicera japonica. Next base: position 60,088 of record JAKCWG010000741.1, read on the forward strand.
ACATATGTTAGTCATTAGTACTGTTTTTATTCCTTTTCTTAGTTTTTTTGAAACTGTTTTTGTCAACATTTTTAGATGAAATTCTTTTTTTAGGTTTTAAACTATTTTTTTGTAGGAATTAAACTCTTATAAATGAAGATACACTTATTTTCTTTTGTGTGTGTGATGAATAAATAAATAAATAATGAAATGTGAATACGGATAACAAAGATCATACCATCCTTCTTTACATAGAAAGGAGAACCTAAGGTCCCTGCAAAAGAACAAAGTAAGTACAGTACACATAGAAGTATTTCTTTTAGCAAAAAATGAATCCATGGCACCTGAAAATAGCCTAAGGGGTGGTTGTCTTGAGGTTTTCGCACGACAATCCTCTCTGAAGAAGGGATTGTCGCGCGACAATCCCTTCTGAAGGTGGTTTATCGTGCGACAAACATCTATAGTTCACTTCATTTCCATTATAAATACTCTATGTGACCTCTTTCATCTCCACACCTACCTTTCTCTTCTTTTTCTTTAGAAATGTGTCTTCTTTTTGTATTGATTCTGACCTAGCCTTTCTTAAGGCTCGGGATGCCTTAGTTTCTTCTGAGGGTGGCTTAAACCTTGGTGCCTTTAGCCCTTTGGTTGTGTGGGGTCTTTGACCCATAGATTCCTCTTTTTTATTAGGGGCCTTGGTTTTCTGGAGTCTTGCAGACCATCTTTTTGCCTTGGTTTTCTGGAGTCCTGCAGACCATCTTATTAAAAACGCTAAATGGCTTAGATGCTTTGTGGGCTGGGTCCTCGTTCTTCCTTGGGGGAGCCCATGGCTATTATATATGTGGTTGTTGGAGCGTTTCCGTTCTATGGGCTTCAATATAGTGCGCCTGGACAACCCTACTCATTTTTTTCACCGGCCCCTTTTTGGTGCTTTGACTATGTCTTCATTTGAGTGGACCATATGGTTTTCTAAGAACTTTCGATCTATTTGGTGGAATAACCCTTGGTTGAAGCTTCGATGGATGGTCGTTGGTGTCGGTGGGCAGAATTATGTTCGAATCAGGGGCCTCTGGTTTACCTCATTCTATCTCCCTGGACGACTTCTTCGGCAATTCAACATTCCCCAGGGCATTCCTCTTAGTTTAAACAATTTTTCTTCAGAGCTTAAGTTTGTTACTCATCATGTCTCTCTGACCCTCACCCGACTGTGGTGTGGTCAGTTGACTCGGCAGTTCAATTATGCCCATTTTGGCATAGCTAGGCCCCTTCAGGCTTACATCATCCGTTCTCATTGGTACTTACTGGTAGAGGAAATGATTAATGACCCTTATTAGATGGAGTGGTTTCAGTTCATAAATTGTGAGCCGACTAAAGAAAGTATTATCTCAGCCTATCAAACCTTGGATGAGGCGCGCATTGAACTTGCTGTAGAAGATATTGTTAGAGTATTTTTTAGTATTTTGACAGCTCCCTTATAACTCATGGTGTTCTGAACCACTGCTAAAATAATATGAGAGACTGTTTCACCTTTACTGAAAGTTTTCCTTTATAATAATAAACCGGACCTGAAGTCACTTCTCAGGTTGCCTACGTTCCCCATTAAGTTTCTCTTAAGTAGGGTAATAAGCCGGGGTTCAGGTTTACGTAATTCTTATTTATAAATGTGCGGTTCACTAATAATATTTCTTCAGGCGATCTAGATTGACTGGTGAGTTTAATAATTGCCCGTCTAAGTCTATGAGTGTAGCGGCTCCTCCCGTATTGATTTCTTTGAAGATGTATGGCCCAGTCCACCTTTGTTCGGATTTTCCCCTTGTATCTCTAACGAGTTCCCAAATCTCTTTCAGAACGATGTCGTTTTCATTTTTTAGTTGAAGGCTCGAGCAATCCTTTTCTAGTACCCTTGATGATAATATGCGGCCTTTAATTATTTCTTGTCTAATAAGGTTAACTAATTATAGCAAGCCTGGATCCATTCTAGCTCGTTAACTTGGTTTTCCAATATTACTTTAAGGGATAGGATTTTCAACTTGACCGGGAGGACAACTTTCATTCCATATGTTAGAGAGAATGGTGTAGCCCCAGTAGAGGCTTTTTCGATGGTACGATACTCCCATAATGCAAACGGTAGCTTTTATGGCTAGTCTCGACATGTCTCCGTCATTTTGCTCAATATATTTTTCAGGTTCTTGTTGGCGGCCTCAAATGCCCCATTGGTTTGTGGTCTGCACGGAGACGATCTGTGTCTGGTGATGCCGTATTCTTCTATAACGGCATTGGTTTCTCTTTTGAAATGAGTACTGTTATCTGAGACTATTTCATGGGAAACTCCATATCGGCAAATGATGTTCCTTCGGATAAATTGGGCCACTTTCTTAGCGTCCAGGACTCGAAATGATTCCGCTTCTACCTATTTGGTGAAATAGTTGATGGCCGCCAATATGAATTTGTGGCCATTACTTGCTTTGGATGATAATTTTTCAATAATATCGATTTCCCATGTTACGAAAGGCCAGAGGGCTGTCATGTTGTACAATTATTTTGGAGGAAGTTTTTGAGACTTGGCATATATTTGGCATTTATAGCAACGGCGAATATGATTGTTGCAGTTATTCTGAAGTGTAGACCAATAATACCCTTGTCTGATGATCTTCCGAGCTAACACGTGACCGCTTATATGAGGCCCGCATTCTCCCCCATGGATCTGATCCATCATTCTGACCGACTCTCCTTCAATGAGGCATTAGAGATGAGTTTCGTCATAATTTTTCTTGTACAACCTTCCGGCGCAAAGTATAAATGTTGATTCTAGCCTTATAAGCATTACTTGTGTTCTCTTATCAACATGTTCGGGATACTGATAGTTCTTCAGTAGATAGGAAAGGTGTCTCCGACCATTTCTTTCTCGAATGTGATGGTCAAGCAATGAGCTGGGGTCAATCTTTTCTTTACTGTGAGAATAATTTCTTCCATCCCTTCCGGGATATTTATCATTGATGCTAAGGTGGCTAGTGCGTCGGCAAAACTGTTCTGTGATCGGAGAATGTAATATAACTCAGAATGCTCGAACTTTTTCGTGACGTCCTCCAGTCTAGTGAGGTATGGAACCAACTTCTCATCCTTAATTTTTCATTCTTTTAGAATGTGATGTATCACCAGTGCTGAATCTCCGTAAACCTGTATTCTTCTTATTCCTTTTTTGTAGAGCGATCTCTAAACCAACGATGCATGCTTCATACTCAGCTATGTTGTTAGTGCAAGAGAAGTCCAGACAATAGGAAATTGTAGAGTGAGTTTAATCTGGTGAGATTAACAGAATACCTATCCCATTTTCATTTCGATTGGCAGCCCCATCGAAGTATATCTTCTTGTCTTCATCGGCCTCGAGATTCAAAATGGCTTCATCCGAAAACTCGGCCTTTTCTACCATGTCACCCAATATTGGGTTGTCAGCTAGGTAATCAGCAATGATCTTGCCTTTTACCGCCTTTTGGGTCATGTAAGTGATGTTGAATTCAAAAAAACAAAAATAACCATTTTGCCAAACGGTTTGAGAATGCTGGCTTCTCAAAAAAAGTATTTCAGTGGATCGATTCGAGATGCTAAAATGACTGGAAAGACCAGCATATAGTGACGGAGCTTCTATGTCACCCAAACAAGAGCAGTGCATGATTTCTCTAATGGGGTATAGTTTATCTCGAACGGGAATAACTTTTTGCTAACCTAGTAGATTGCTTCATCTTTTCGTATGTTCGTTAGATATTGGGCTAACATAGCCCCTGCAGCCATGTTCGTGACCGTGAGGTATAAAATCAATGGTAATCCTAGTTGGGGAGATGCCAATACTGGGGGTTTGGAAAGGTAATCCTTGATTTTTTCGAATGCCTCTTGATATTGATCATCCCATTCTCCCGTTGATAACGTTTTCAAGAGTTTGAAGATGGGTTCACATGTTTGGGTAAGTTGAGATATGAATCTAGTGATGTATTGCAAATTGCCCAAGAATCCACGAATTTCTTTCTCAGTACGAGGCTCTGGTATATCTTGAATAGCTTTGACCTTGGCGAGGTCCACTTCAATACCTTTCTTACTAACCATGTAGCCGAGCAATTTACTATTTGTCACCCCGAACAACATTTTTAGGGATTGAGTCTAATCTGATACTGACAGAGCCGATCAAAGAAGGCCCGTAATGCCGGAATATGGCCTTCTTTTTCCTTTGATTTAATGATCACATCGTCTACATATACCTCAACTTCCTTATGACTCATATCATGGAAAATGGCGGTAGCTGCATTTTGATAAGTTGCCCCAGCGTTCTTTAGACCAAATGGCATAACCGTATAGTAGTAAGTCCCCCATGGAGTGATGAAAGCCCTCTTCTCTTGGTGGTCTGGGTGCATCTTAATCTAGTTATATCCCGCGAAACTGTCTACGAATGACTTCAATGCATGGTTGGTTGTATTGTTTACTATCATATCTATGTTGGGCAGAGGGAAGTCGTCTTTTGGATAAGCCCTATTGAGGTCCCGGTAATCTATACACACATACGAACTTTTCCATTTTATTTTAAAACATGCACGATATTGGCTAGCCAAGTGGGGTAATCAATTACTCGTAAGAACCCCACATCCAACTGTTTCATAAATTCTTCCTTAACTTTCAACGACCATTCTGGTGTAAGTTTCCTCAGCTTCTTTTTGACAGGCTTAAATTCGGGTTTGGTGTAGATTTCATGCATAACTATCTCGCAAGTTAACCCTAGCATATCGGCATAGGACCAGGCAAAGACATCCATATTAGGGGTGGCATTTTCAAACCGTAAACCGATTACCGACCGACCGACCATTGTTCGGTCGGTTACCGACCGACCAATCTTTGGTTGGTAACCGACCGCTCGGTTACCGACCTAATTCGGCTGCGGTTGCGGTTTATTTTATGCATGTTTTCGGTTATTACCGACCGACCGACCAATAAATAAGCTAGTCATTTTTTAGTACTAAACCGAGTCACCGACCATTATTGATTTTTTTACACAGACACATACTAATTAAGGCATTAAGCTACAGTTGAGTTGGTGGTCAATAATTCATTTGTTGATTTTCTTACTCCCCATTTCCCATTTTCCCCCACTGCGGCTCTCCCTCACAAACCCTCAATTCTTCGATACTTCCTCCATTGCATAGGCCACACTCCACAGTCCACAAAGCCCCACCCCCACTCCTCTGTTCACAACTTCTCACCCCCATTTCAAAGCTCACATCGTCTTCACAGTTCTTCCTCAGTTCCTTCGTGGCCACTGGGCACTGGCTCTGTCTCTCACTCTCTCCAGTCTCCATCGTCTTTGCTTCCTCGGTAAATTAGTGTATTGCTCAATCATTGTCAATCAAGAGATAAAAGCAAATAGTGCTGCTTTGTTTGGATTAGACGGATTAATAATATTTGTTTTCAATTAATGTTTTCACTTTTCATGCTTTACTTGAGTACTTAGATTCAGCTTTCACATTAAAGTATATATATGGATTCACACGCACATGAAAGCACAAAGCAATTAACTATTACGCACCTTAGATTATTGAGTCTTTGACGGTGGCCTTTATTCAGTGAAAGTTGTTTTGAGTCTTTGACGGTGGCCTTTAAGAATTTTGTCAAATGTGTATAACAGTTTGCTGGGATTTTCAAGAAATTATCCATATTGAGTAGAAAAGTGTATTGGTCGGTTTATATGAGATTACCGACCGAACCAACCGATAACTTCAGTTTAACCGACGGTCGGTTTACCGACCAGGTCGGTTCGGTCTCGGTTTTGAAAATATATATACCGATTTGGTCGGTTCGGTTTGCAAACCGACCATGTCGGTTCGGTAACCGAACCGCGACCACCCCTAATCCATATATTCTTTTAGATTTTGCGTGAATTTTTTCTTTTCTGCTTCAGTTAAATTAGCCCCCATACGGACTTCCCTTTTCTCATCCATGGTACCCAAGTTGACTGTCAGAGTATCTCCTTCATCACTCTATATGTGCGTATTGTTCTCTTCTGGGTGCTCATTCATAGTTTCTATATCAGCTGAGGCAATCATTGAATTAAATATCGGAGTACTGAAACATAGGATCTTTTTCGTTGATTATATCACATACATGTACAATTTCAAAAAGTACATCTAGGAATGACTCCTCCCTAGTTTTCCCCCCATTTTTCCTCCTATTATTACCCTTTACAATCTTGCTTTTTTCTTTTTCTATCATATTCTCAGGATCGACGTGGATTAAGTAGACATGATCATCTACTGGTATATCATCTTCTAGGGTCATGATGTCGAAAAGGTCTCCGATCAATTCTCCTTCCTCATATTTGCTTTCTTCTTCCAATATCTCCGGTCGAATAGACAATTTAGTGGAGAAAGTATGGATGGTTTCTTTTTTAAGGTAAAGGTCTTCTTCATAGAAAATCTCCTAACTGGGCATATTTTCTCTGTTTTTATTTCTCCAAGGTTCCTGAAAACCACAAAAGGGGAAGTCTTCCCCTTCCTTGACAAAGAAACCTTTGAGTGAACTGAAGCTCGAATATTGATACACTTGACTCTTTCCTTTACGGTCACCATCCTTAGTACGTTTGTAGCCCAGTCCTTCTTTTTCGCTTCTAATTTCTAGCTCCAAGGCTTGGAGAAGACCCTGCTGTCCCATTTCAAGGCCGGTCCCCAGTAGGTATTCCATATTTCTCAACATGTTTGTCATTTTCGCACTAAGCCCGGGAATATTATTCGGAGAGCACTCGATCCTTTGAGTGGTGAGTTCCTGTACTCAAGATTTGTAGGACAAACCTCTTAACTATATGCTCTGACTGCCGATCCCAGCACTGGTAACTCCATTTCTGACAAGGTCTTCTCACGATCTCCTTGTATGGTAATTATTTCCCCTTCAAATGGGATTTTAACTTTCTGGTGTAGAGAGGAAGGGAGTGCTCCCACCTTGTGTAGCCAAGCTCTTCGCAACAGAAGGTTAAAGCTTGAGGGAATGTTTATGATCTGAAAGTTGGCTGGGAAGCTTCAAGGGCCGATTATGATATCAAGCCTTAAAGATCCTAGGACGGTTCTCCTTGTGTTATCATAGGCCTTGACAGTTACTGCGGAGGGAGAGAGTTCCTCATCAGTGATGCCTAAACATTTAGCGGTCTTTAGAGGGCATACATTTATGGTAGACCCGTTGTCGATGAGGACTTGTGGAAGGATTTTCTAGCGGGTTCGGACTATGATGCATAGGGCCAAATTGTGTTTCCTTTTGAGAGGAAACAAATCTTCGTCTGAGAATGACAGGCTCTTTTGAACGGATATTGATCTGATCATGCTTAGTATTTCTTCGGGTGTGGAGTCAGGAGATATAATTGCCTCGTCTAACATTTTAATAAAGGCAGCTCTGTAGGGCTTGAAAGCAACAAAAAGTCCCTAACTGGTGATATGAGCTTGAGTTTTTTTCAACTGTTCCAGCACCCGATCATCCATTATTTCCTTGTGGGATGCTTATTTTACCTCATCGACCGGAGTGGTTGGTAAATTCTTCCGGAATTAGTGATCTGTTGAATCCACAAGGAGGCGGGACTTGATTCTTCCGTCGCTGACTGATCTGTTTCTATCGTCCAACTGAAGAAATTAGAGGAAATCTCTTTCATATAGATTATTTCTTTTGAGTTTTGTGATTTTGTTGATTGTTTCAGCCATCCTATCCTAGCTTTGCCTAGGTTCGTCGTGAGTGCCAACGGTTGAGAAATACCTTGATTAGTTCTTCCTAGGCCTTGCCCAGGTAGAAAATTCATCTTGGCCATCCATTAGTCAATTATGGGATTGAGGCCTAGAGCAATTTGGGCCTTCTTTAGTGGTTCAACCATTGATTTTTCCATCTTCTTCCCCTTTTTTGCTTGATTATTTGCAATGTGTCTCGAGGTGTTCCATTATTTCTTAATTTGTAGATAGATTGGATCATTTTGAATAAGAATGACAGGGTCAAAACATTTCTCATCTGTAGCCAATGTATTGATTTCAGCTGTAGGGGCATGGTTGGGCAAAGGGTTATGAATGACATTGGGCCCGCCGGGTGCAGGGATGGTCCCTGCCTCAATTAGATCTTGGATATGGTGCTGGAGGGCCAGGAAAAGTTCCGTGTCGTGGCCTGCTGCTTGGTGGTAGGCACAACTTTCATTCATCTTTCAGGTACTGGGAATAAGGTTTGGTTGGGGACGAGGATTAAGGGGGGTAATTAGTCTGGCATTTCGGAGTAATTCCAAACTTTTTGTTAAGGTAGTTGGGAGAGAACATAAGTTTCTCATTTTCTTGGCTTCAGTATTCGAGGATTCCGTTTGTGCAGGCCAATTCATCGGTCGGGTGCTTTGCTATTGAAAAGGGTTCTGCTGGTACTGGTAGGTACTCAATTGATTTACAGTTAGGGCAGTTGTCTTTTTCCCCGAGTAGGAGGCTTTCTTGGCTTCTACTTTAGCTTTTTTGGCTAATTCATCTTCCACTTGAGAACCCATACTTAACAAGGCCTTGAAGTGTGGGAATACATATTTTCCCATGCAATTGATGACAGCTGGTTTAAATTTTTTCTGTATTATTTCCAATTGTTCCTCTTTGTCGGGTCGCCTTGACATTTAAAAGGCCATTTCTCTCTAGCGAGTGACGAAATCACTGAAACCTTCCTTTTCACCTTGCTTGATCATTTTCAGATGTTTACAGGTAATTTCCAAGTTTTCGTTTGACCCGTATCTGCTCATGAACTCTTTAACGATGTCCCCCCAGGTCTTCGTTCGGTGCCTTTCTAAATCAAAGAACCATCTCAGGGCCGATCCTAAGAGAGTCATGTGGAAAGCTTGGCTAACTCAGGTTCCCCACATCCTTATACTTGCATAGAGCGAATGTAGGACTGGAGATGCGTTTTCGGGGGAGTTGTGCCAGCGAATTTAGCGATGGGGGGAAGTTTGAACCCTTGGGGTAATCTGGCCTCAGGATATATAGAGAAGGCATTCATATCAGTAATTTTATCAGCCCCTCTCATTTGTGATATCCCTTGCTGTAGGATCCTCATCTGCTCCGTTAGCTTCTTTAGTTCCTCACTCTTTTTTGGTAATTCCTCTGGTTGTTCTCGGGCCACAACTGACTCGACATAGGTTATTCAGAGTCGATTCATGTCTAGGGATTCATTTATGGGAGTTGCTGGGATCACGGGTGGGGTAGGCCTTGAGAGGATTTATGGCCACTGTTGATATGGTGGTTCGAACCCAAGTTGACCTTAAGGTGGTGGCCAAATAATTAGTGGCTCTTATTGTTGGTAAGTGGAGTCAGAGTCGGGGGCCCATTGTACTTGATGGTTAGGGTCTGGTTGGTTGGGACCCTGTGGTTGCACGGTGTTTAGAGCCAGCATTGGAGCTTCCTGACTGATACAAAGGTCCGGTGCTTAGATTTGCAATGGTTGCGCCTGATCTCGATTCGGTGGTAGACGTTCATAACCCGGCGGTACAATTCGTTCAGCTAACATCTCTTCTAATCTGATTCGAGTATTCTGTTGCTCAGTAGTGTTGCTCAGTAGATGATGCAAGTACAAGATCGAACCTAAGGGACTTGATATGTTTACCACTTACTAACTTTGATTAATTCCTAATCTAGTTTAGAAATTAAGTGGAATGGTTTATCAACTAAAAATAGTAATAAAATACTAATTAAATTAATAAAATACTAATTAAATAATCAATTAATAAAATATTAGAAAAAATAATCAATTTATAAAATACTAGGGTGGAGAAATCATATATTTTATATCATGTTCCTATTATTTATGCCTAATAAACTCTACGCTTTGTCTCGCATTAATTTGGTCTCTCGACTTTATTAGATGCGAAAAATAAAATCATATAAGCCCAATTAATTTTTAAAGTCTAATTATTAATTCTTTCACAGCCAAACTTATATATAAAATCAAAACACTCACTATATCCGTCAAAACACAATTTATATCCGCTTTTAACAAATTATAAAATGAATCCAATAAATTATAATGAGAATTCAACTTTATTTTTATATCAATTAAACTAGGCATTCAATAGGAAGAATTATTTTTTTACATTAAAGCATTAAATGGGTAGAATTAATTGGCATGAATAGGTACAAAGGAATCAATCAAATGTAATCATCCTCTACCCTAGATAATAATCTAGCCTAGCATACTTGCAATTAAAATACAAAACATAATTAAATAATGCACAAATAAATAAATTAAATACTTACTTAAGTACGCGCAAATAAATTGAAGAAGGAGAAAATAATTCTGAATTAATTGCAATTGTCTACAAAGCATTCAAGCATTCAAATACTATCAATAATAAAGAAACAAAGCTTCTGCAAAAATTAAAAAAAGAAAGGAAAAGAACAAAAGGAAATAATGAGAGAATTGTTTTAATGCTATGCCGCTGTCCTGTTGTTGATTCTCCAAATCCCACACCTATTGCTACTATTTATCGTTGAGAGATGCCCTCTTAGGGTTTTAATTAAATGGGTGGATTTGGCCTTAATTCATATGGGCCTATTAATGGACAAGGCTAGTTAAAAAGAAAAAAACTAATTATGCTGCTGGAGAGAATTAAGTATAGGTCCACAGATTAATTGCTCAATGTGTTTGCCATATGGGCTAGGCCCACCACTAATGAAAATTTCCACCTTGCACAAATTAATACATTATTGCTGGAATTTGTTCATTTGGCGCGCTGATAGTATTTCAGTCGTAACTTTGCGCTCCGAACTCCGATTGATGCAAGGTTTTTGTCCACGCGTAGCTAACTCAAAGATCTAAAACTTTTGTATCTGGAGTTTTTTTCAAATTCCTTAAGGATTAGTGCTAGAAATTTCTTAAATACACGTGATGTGCACAGCCAACTCTTCTTGCTTCGAAATCTTTCAATTTAATTCCAAACACCTGAAAAGTACTAAAAATACAACAAATATAAAAATATATGCTCTCTAAAGTATAAATTAGTGGGTTATAATGTACTAATTTCTTAGTACATCAAATTTCCCCCAACTTATACTTTGCTAGTCCTCGAGCAAAGCTAATAAGAAATTAAAAATAACTAATCCTAGCTCTGTTTCGCGGAGTCGCGATTGCATTTAGCAAATGCAACAAGCCTTTTAAACCCCATTGTTACCCCAAGAGGATGAGAGAAGTCTCGTGATGGTTTACAGTGAATATACCAACAAAATTCGAATGCAACAGTTCTTATCAAATTTTATTCCCCTTTCTTCACCAAATGTAAATAACTCAACAAAGATATCAAAACACATGTATGCTAAGCAATGTGACACACATGCAATATTAAGGTTCTCAAACTAGCAAGATTAATAAGAATATTTCTTTTTCTCCAATCTCATTGTGTGTGTGTGTGAATTGACAACAACATAACATCATTGATATCTAAGTAAACAAAGCTTTCAAATCCCATCCAAACTATGCTTTGACTCAACTGCTCACATGGCATACACTCAACAAATGAAACACTCGAGAATAGGTTATTCATGCTCTCATTACATGTAGGCTATAAAGAGTAAATGTATTCAAATTCAAATTCAAATTCCTCTCACATGTATATACGAAAAACGCTATAAATGAAAGAACGAGAGTCTCATGAAAGGATAAATCCCACTAGAAAGGTGAAATGCATAATTGGATCCCTCCATCACTCTCACATCAAAACCATATTCTAAATGATCTTTAGGACCTTTTCGGGTTATAATGTAAGGCTTAAGGTGATGGCTAATCAAATGAAGTGGTATAAAAGGATTTAAAGATCTAAGAAATATATTTGAGATATAAAATTAAAACTTTAGGTTAATCTTGATTTTATTTGAGCTTCTTTTTTTTTCTTCAATATTTCCTTTTTCTCATCACAGATTTTTTATATTTCAAGCTCTCTTTTCACTAATGCCTGTACATAGAATTAAAATCTTAAACATTCTTAGATAAAAGGGTAAGCTATATAAATATGGTTTATACTTTTATTTAGAGTAGGGTAAAGATATTGGGCTATGAAAGAAAGGTTATAAATAACACTCAAAAGGGATGACTAGCGGTATATATTCTAAGGTGGGATTAGGTCATTTTGAGGTTGCCAAAGACGGCCTAAGTCACTTCTTGAGGTTTATAGTTCTTCAATTCAAATAATATCAAGAATATTTAAGAGAAATTGCATTTCATGGTAGTGGAGAACTAGGCATGCACATGTAAAGTATTAAGACAAATGCGTCATCGTTAGCACATTGGCTATACAAAGGGAAACTTCAAATCAATCCAAGAACCATTGCATTTTTTTTATTCTTTTTCTGTTTGACCTTTTTTTTTTTGGAAGAAAAATTGAAAATTTTTGTTCAATTTCTAACAAAGTGTAACATGTGAAGTGCATGGAATGATAAGGAAAATAAATCCCTCCCCCCAACTTAAATCTTACATTGTCCTCAATGTATAAAGACAAGTAAATAAGAAAGGGTAAGATATCACCTGGTGACAATGAAGCGCAATGAGAAAGATAAACCTGCATTTTTGTTAGAGAGAGAACAAAGAAAAGAAAAATAGAAATTCAAATATAATATTATACACAATAATATACAATAATCATGGCCTTAAAAATTAATCCCGATAAACAGGATTCTCCAGAAGCATAACTTCAACTTCTGGGTTTTCAAACTCCAAAAATGGTTTTAAACGATAGCCATTCACTTTAAACACACTAATCTTTTGGATTCTAAATCTCAATGGCCCCATGAGAATAAACTTGTTGGACTATGAATGGACTAGACCATTTAGATATCCACTTACCTGGGAACAGATGCAAACGAGAATTATAAAGGACTTTCTGGTAAAGGAGAAACAATTTTTGAAGAATCTTCTGATCATGTACCCTCTTCATCCTTTCTTTGTATGACTTTGCACAGTCATAAGCATTATTCCTTATCTTTTCTAGCTCATCCACTTGGAGCTTCCTATGGGTTCCTACCTGGTCAATATCAAAATTAAGCTGCATAATAGCCCAAAAAGCTCTATGTTCCAACTTAACAGGCATGTGACATGCTTTGCCATAAACTAAGTAGTAGGGAGACATTCCAATAAGAGTCTTGTATGCAGTACGGTATGCCCACAAAGCATCTGTCAATCTGACTGACCAGTCTTTTCTATTAGGATTTACCGTCTTTTCCAAGATATGCTTGATCTCCCTATTTGAAATTTTATCCTGTCCACTAGTTTGTGGATGGTATGCGGTCAACACTTTATGAATCACTCCGTACTTCTCCATTAGATTTTCAAATGGTCTATTGCAAAAGTGTGACCCTCCATCGCTAATGATAACGCGAGGTGTACCAAAACGTGCAACAATATGCTCTTTCAAAAATTGGATCACCACTTTGTGGTCATTTGTTTGGCACGCAGTAGCCTCGACCCATTTTGAGACATAGTCAATGGCTACTAAGATGTAGAGATTGCCAAATGAGTTAGGAAAGGGTCACATAAAATCTATCCCCCACACATCAAAGATTTTCACCATCAAAATAGGATTAATGAGCATCATACTTTGGCGTGTAAGACTTTTTAACTTCTAATATCTCTCACAGGCTACACAATAGGCATGTGCATCTCGAAAAAATGAAGACCAATAAAATCCACACTGTAAACCTTAACAGCGATTTTTTTCGACTAAAATGGCCTCCACATGGTTGATCATGGCAAAAGGAGAGAATTTTCATTTGATTTTCCTCAGGAATACATCTCTTAATTACCTGATCTCAACAGTACTTGAAAAGATAGGGATCATCCTAATAAAAGTACTTCACCTCGGACAAAAATTTGTACTTATCTTACTTTGACCAATGATTTGGTATTTTATGAGTGACAAGATAGTTTACGATGTCTACATACCAAGGTGACTGGAAAATTTGCATAAGCTGCTCATCGGGAAATGTTTCAGCTATGGGCAATGAATCACCACAAAAAGCAACTATAAGCCTGGACAAGTGGTCTCCTATAACATTCTCAGCTCCTTTCTTATCTTTAATCTCCAAATCAAACTCTTGTAGCAACAAGACCCACCAAATCAGCCGCGACTTTGCATCTTTCTTGGAAAGCAAGTATTTCAAAGCGGTGTGATCTGAATAAACAAGGATCTTAGATCCCAAGAGATAGGGTCTAAACTTATCCAGAGCAAAAACGACTGTTAACAACTCTTTCTCTGTGGTGGAATAATGGAGTTGAGCATCGTTCAAAGTCCTGCTTGCATAGTAAATTACGTGATGGACTTTATCAATTCTCTGACCTAAAACAGCCCCAACCGCATAATCAGATGCATCACACATGATCTCAAATGGAAGATTCCAGTCATGGGACCGAATGATAGGTGCGGAGGTCAGAGCATATTTTAAAGTTTCAAAGGCTTTTAGCCACGCTTCATCAAACACAAATGGGGCGTCTTTAGAAAGAAGACTGCATAGAGGTCTAGCAATCTTGCTAAAATCCCAGCATGGCCTAAGAATGAGCGAATCTTTTTAACTGCCCGCGGGGGTGGTAGGTTAGAGATTAAATCAACTTTAGCGTTGTCCACTTCAATTCTCTTTTCAGAGATGATGTGCCCAAGAACAATTCCTCTTTGTACCATAAAATGGCATTTTTCCCAGTTAAGCACGAGATTCTTCTCTTTACACTTCTCTAAAACTAGAGTTAGGTGTTCCAAGAATTTTTCAAACAAAGACCCAAACACAGAAAAATCATCTATGAAGACCTCTAGGAATCGCTCTACCATGTCAGAAAAAATGGAAATCATACACCACTGAAAAGTGGCAGGTGCATTGCATAGCCCGAAAGGCATGCGTCGGTAGGCGAATGTACCAAAAGGACAAGTGAATGTCATCGTTCAAAGTCCTGCTTGTATAGTAAATTACATGAGGGACTTTATCAATTCTCTGACCTAGAACAGCCCCAACTGCATAATCAGATACATCACACATGATCTCGAATAGAAGATTCTAATAAGGGGACCGAATGATAGGTGCGGAGGTCAGAACATATTTCGAAGTTTCAAAGGCTTTTAGGCATGCTTCATCAAACACAAATGGGGCGTCTTTAGAAAGAAGACTGCATAGAGGTCTAGCAATCTTGCTAAAATCCCGCGTGGCCTAAGAATGAGCGAATCTCTTTAACTGTCTGCGGGGGCGGTAGGTTAGAGATTAAATCAACTTTCGCCTTGTCCAAGAACAATTCCTCTCTGTACCATGAAATGGCATTTTTCCCAATCAAGCACTATATTTTTTTCTTTACACCTCTCCAAAACTAGAGCTAGGTGTTCCAAGCATTTTTCGAAAGAAGACCCAAAGGCAGAAAAATCATCCATGAAGACCTTTAGGAATCACTCTACCATGTCAAAAAAGATGGAGATCATACACCGCTGAAAAGTGGCAGGTACATTGCATAGCCCGAAAGGCATGCGTTGATAGGCAAATGTACCAAAAGGGCACGTGAATGTTGTTTTTTCTTGATCAACTGGGTCAAATGGAATCTGGTTATAGCTGGACTAACCATCCAGAAAGCGATAGTAAGCATGACCGGCTAATCGTTCCAACATTTGATCAATGTAAGGAAGGAGAAAGTGATCATTCCTCATCATCAAGTTCAGTTTTCGGTAGTCAATACAAACATGCCATCCAGTCTGGACACGAGATGGAACTAACTCTGAGATGGAACAAACTCATTATGCTCATTTGCTACCACTCTAATTCCTGACCTTTTGGGACCTACTTGCACAGGGCTTACCCACTCACTATCAGATATCGGGTAGATAATACTCGCGTCTAAAAGCTTAAGTATCTTGGCCCTAACTACTTCTTGCATTACCGGATTCAGCCTTCTTTGTGGTTCATGGGAGGGTTTTGAGTTCTCCTCTAAATGAATCTTATGCATTACAACTAACGAGCTGATCCCTTTCAAATCTGCGATTGACCACCCTATAGCTTCTTTATGCTCCTGAAGGATTTCAAGAAGATGATTTTATTGAGCATTATCAAGGTATATTTCAGATTATCGGGTAAAGGCTTCAAGTCCAGCTTTGGTGGTTCATCAATGGAAGGAAGTCGAGGAGTTGATGAAAGATGGAGAGGCTCTTGTTTTGGTTGAAAAGATTGTGTACCCATGAAAGGCACTGAATCCAAGAGCACATTAACTGGCTCTATTGATTCATCTATATCGAAATCACAACCAAAATGAGACAAACAAGCTTCTAATGGGTCTTCTTTGCACGTTTGCGGAAAAGATTCCTCTACTAGACTTTTAATCAAGTGGACTTGACCAACATCATCATCATCAGTGTCTATAGAGGTTCTGCTAATGTCAAAGACATTTAGCTCAGCGGTGAGGTTCCCAAAAGATATTTTCATTACTCCATTCCTGCAATTGATTAGGGCATTAGAAGTAGCAAGGAATGGTCGCCCTAGAATCATAGGAATCTTGCCTTTAATGTTCTAAATAGGTTCAGTGTCAAGGACAACAAAGTCCACCGAAAAGTAAAAAGTGTCTACTTTTATCAGAATATCTTCAATGACTCCCCTGAAATTTTTACTGATCGATCAGCAAGTTGGATTGTCACTGGAGTCGGCTTCAACTCTCCTAAGTGTAACTGCACATACACAGAATATGGCAGTAGATTTACACTAGCCCATAGATCTACCAGAGCTCGCTCAATATGATTATCCCCAATCTTGCAGGAGATTGTAAGACAACCAGGGTCCTTATACTTGACAGTGATTCTGTATTGAATGATGGAGCTCGCTTGTTCAGCCAAGAATGCCTTTTTCGGAACATTTGTTTTATTCTTTTGTGTGACTAAGTCTTGGAGGAACTTAGCATAAGAAAGTACTTGCTTTATTGCATCAAGTAATGGGATGTTTATCTGGACTTGCTTAAACACCTCCAAAATTTCTTTAAATTGTGTACTTTTCTTATTGTCTTTAAGCCTATGAGGAAATGGGGCTTTAGGAACAAAAGTCCTACTCGAGGTATCTTTAATTACTTGCTTAGCAGGAGGAGCTTGGTTCACAACTTGAGGTGTAGGCGCAACCTCAGCTGGAATTTACTCTTCTTCTTTCACTTCATCCTCTCTATCTGGCAAACTCACTTTATTGTTAACCACCTTTTCCGACCTAAGTGTGGTGATGGCTTGAACTTGCCCATGTGTTGGTGCATTTGGTGGGTTAGGAGCTGACCCACTCGAAGAAACACCTTTAGGGTTCAGGATTGGTTGACTCGAAAATTTTCCCTTATCTCTTTCACCCAGTTGACTCACCACTTGACCCATTTGATTATGTAGCCTGATGATGGCTTGAGTGTTCATAAGGCCATTATTTCTGACTTCTTGCAAACGCTGGCTTGAAGTCTGATTATTTTGGGTTGTCACTTGGATAAATTATTTGAGAGTGTCTTCCAAAGATGAGAATTGTGTTGGAGTGACATGGGATGATGGAGCAGGTGGAGTAGGTTGAAATGGTGGATAGGAATTTACATGAGGACGGAAACCAAGGGGTGGCTACTGTCGTGGAACATTAGATGATGAGGAACCCATATTGGACATGGGATGACCTTGTGACCACAAAAAATTTGGATAGTTTCTCCAACCCGAATTGTATGTATCTGCGAATGGATTATTGAATTACTTCTTATAGTCATTCATTGCATTTACTTTTTGTGGCACGAATTCAGAGAATCCTATCATAGAGAGGCAAGTTTGCGATGTGTGCATAGGGCTAGCACATACAGAACATCCTTCAGCTTGAACTTAGTTGACAGAATTACCATCCAGCCATAACATTGACGCTTCAAGTTTCTTCAAGAGACTATCTAACTGCCTCCTAGTCTCTACACCTTCGGTCAGTTCATAGATGCCTTCCTTTTTCTTGTTTTGAGATGAAGAATTTCTTCGAGAAGAGAAATCCCGTTGCTAAGAGCTCTCGGAAAGATTCTCAAGGAAATTATAAGCTTGATCTTCAGTGAGACTAAGAAAAGTACCACTGTTCATTGACTCAATCATATTTCGATTAGTTTGAGTCAATCCATTGTAAAAGAATTATACTAATCTCCATGTCTCAAAACCGTGGTGGGGACATCTGAGAAGTAGGTCCTTAAATCTTTCCCAAGATTCAAAGAATTTTTCATGATTTTCTTGACAAAAATTAGATATCTATCTTCGAAGTTCATTTATTTTTTACATGGGGAAAAATTTAGTAAGAAATTTGGAAACCAAAGTTTCCCAATTATTTATGGACCTAGAAGGTAATGAATTGAGCCACGCCTTTGCTTTTCCTTTCAGGGAAAAAGGAAATAAACGTAAACGAACTGACTCATCTGAAAACTTTTTAAACTTAAAGGTAGCGCTGTGAACACCCCAATCCCCGACTCTCGTGTGAAAACTGCTTTTCTCAAAACAAGCATACTGCATTCAGTCTCGAGTCATCATGCATTTAGAAAACCATTAGGAAAGACTCCAATTTATGGACGCGTTGAGAGTCTGATATAACCTTTGTTGCCCTTTCGCTTATTAGGACGCGGATCGACCTGCCCGGTCAGGTCACAGGGTGCGGGGCAGTGCCCCGTTAGAAAAATTGAGTTTTTTCCGAGTGTTTATGTGCTTTTTTCTCAGCTAGCCGCAACCCCCAACCGCACGCACCAACCGTACGGCTACCTGTCAGCCGTGCGGTTGGCACCCCAGCCGCACGAACCAACCGCATGCCCCAGCCGCACCCCCTACGGCTACCCCCTGCGGTTGGCCTCTTTTGGAGCGTTTTTGGCGAAAATTTCCCTATAAATAGGACCCTTGGGGTCTCATTTGGGATCATCAACACTCAATAGTGTTTTTAGTAAGGTGAAGTTCTGCCAAAATTGTTTGAGAGTCTTTTCTTTGAGAGAATTTCTAGAGAGAGAAAGTTAGTGAGAGAAGGTTTTAGAGAGAGAGTCTAGAGAGAGAAAGTTCTAGAGAGAGAAGGAGCGATCAAGGCAAGGCTCTTATTTCTTCTTCAAGCGCTTCAGGTACGCCTTTCTACAACCTTTCTGAATTTCAATATTGCATTTCAATATCCGTTTTAATATAGAAAATTAGATAACTTGCAATGAAGTTCATTATTTTCTAAATAAGTCCTTTTTAAGTTCTACAAGAAATCTAAAATCTGTTTTGACACGTTTCCAAAACAAAAACACAAAAAAAAAATAGTTTCCCAACAAACGGAACTACGAGATTCTGATTTCATTCTACGAATGAATACGTAGGAGCTCGCAAAGCTCGAGTCTGATTTCAAAATATTGTTTTAATCTATCCAAAAAGGATTGTTCTGAAAACTACTTAAACTACTTGCAAGATATCTAAGATAGAAATTAAATACATGATCCATTAAGAGACCGAAAGGGCGAATTGGGTGCCTAACACCTTCCCAGTTCATAAAGTAGTTCCCGAACCTTAGCAAAGTAAATATTTAAATGAATCTCTGGTTTTAAATGTATGAAAGATAATTCGTTTCGAATTGTCCTTCGTATGATCTTTTGTTTGTTTTCTCGTAAAACAAACTGGCGACTCTATAAAACACGTTTTTTACTTCAAAACAAAGAAAACTCGAGAATGGTGGATCTCTCGGGAGTCGGGGGTCCGGTTTCTCACAAGCACAAATTTTTAAAAAATTCTTAATATGGAGATAAAGATCTTCTTGATCGATTCCATAAAAAATAGGAAGAAGTTGCATTACTTGCGGTTTAAGCTCGAAATGATTTGCGGTGGTGGAAGGTAAAACTATACATGAAGGTGGGTTGGTGGTGATAGGAGAGAAAAGCTCCCTTAAAGTCTTCGTCTCTTTCTGTTCATCAGCCATTGTTACTATCTCAAACAAAGGATTAAGTTCTAAGTTCTCTATCCGATTTAATCTCTTAACACCACGCTTCCAAACAATGCTCATACACTACTCTACTCCTAAGGTATTTTTTTTAAATAAAATAAAATAAAAAATGAACTAGTAGAAAGAAATAATCTAAATTAGTAAAATGGTTGGACGACTTATCAAGTCCCCGGCAACGGCGCCAGAAACTTGTCGTGTCAAAAACTTGTTTTATTTACTCGCAAGCACACGATTCGGTATATAGTTTAGCGTATGCAAGTGCGAGTTCTCCCAATCCCATGCCTATTGCTGCTATTTATCCTTGAGAGATGCCCTCTTAGGGTTTTAATTAAATGGGTGGATTTGGTCTTAATTCATATGGGCCTACTAATGGACAAGGCTAGTTAAAAAAAAACTAATTATGCTGCTGGAGAGAATTGAGTACAGGTCCACAGATTAATTGCCCAATGTGTTTGCCATATGGGCTAGGCCCACCACTAATGAAAATTTCTACCTTGCACAAATTAATACATTATCGCTGGAATTTGTTCATGTGGTGCGCTAATAGTATTTTAGTCATAACTTTACGCTCCGAATTCCGATTGACGCAAGGTTTTCGTCCACGCGTAGCTAACTCAAAGATATAAAACTTTTGTCTTTGGAGTTTTCTTCAAATTCCTTATAGATTAGTGCTAGAAATTTCTTGAATACTCATGATGTGCGTTGCCAATCTCCTCTTGCTTCGAAATCTTTCAATTTAATTCCAAACACCTGAAAAGCACTAAAAACACAACAACTATAAAAATATATGCTCTTTAAAGTATAAATTAGTGGATTATAATGTACTAATTTCTTAGTACATCAATAATCCCATACAGTGGGGCCCAAAATGCTTTTTTAGACACAATGATGTGCTGGGTAATGATTAGGGAACATGTCGCGCGATAAAAGAGGTTTTTCGCGCAACAAACGGATTTGTTGTGCGACAAACTCCTCTCCGGACAGGTTTGCTTGGGTGACAAACCCTTTGGAGCAGTTTCTAGTGTGTTGGCGAGACCCGAACTGGAAAAAGGTGTGTTTTCCGGCCTTCTTAGGGTTCTTGCGTGGGTCACGGATTTGGGTGTCCACAATATGACATGGCAAAGTAATCATTTCCACATTATCTATAAGACTCTCTACTTGTCTCTAGAGTTTCATAAACAATGAGGATATGATGTATAACTAAAAAAATCTAATCCACGACCTTCTTTACTCTATCTTTTTATTGCATATATGAATTTGTATGTACATATGTGAAGATAGACAAGGAATCATAAAAGAGACTTTTTTGGAAGGTGTCTATGAATACAAAAACGTGTCGAGTATAAAATAGCTTGACACGTAAGATTGAGAACCCATTCATAGACAAGCCAGTGGAGATGGGCTTAGATGTCTGGCGGTATTTACTATTGTGCTACAATGCCATTAGCTTAAATTTCAGTACAGGAGGCAGCAAATCGTATTATAATTGCATTATTTTTCTATATATTTCAGATGTTAATGTAGGGAAAAATTGTTAATTCAATTTTTAGCACCAAATAATTAAAACAATAATTATATATTCATAGTTTAATTTAGATGAAAAGCAAACGCAATTATTCAAATACTATTCAGCATTAATCGTTGAAGATTCAATATTCAGTGTTCATCATTTGTGGTAGGAAAAACAAACAACAACTTAGAGGCAAGTCCTATGCTTTATAGTTAATGTTTAATTTGGATGAAATCTTATTTTTAATAGGACCCTGGGAACAGCCCAATCCACGTCTCTCACGTGAATCTAGTCTTTTATACAAAACGAGCATTCTGCATCAAGTCTTGAATCATCATGCATATAGAAGACTGTTAGGAAAGACCCTGACTTTGAATCCGTTGAGAGTTTGCCACGACCAATGTTGCCACTTCGCTTACTAGGACGCTCCCCAACTGCACGCTCCCCAACCGTGCGGCTACCTCCCAACCGCACGGTTGGCTGCCACCTGCAGACCCCAGTTGCACGCCCCCCAACCGCGCGGCTGGCTCCTAGCCACGCGACTACCCAGGCCATTTTTCTGCATTTTTTTTTATAAATAGGACCTTTGGGGTCTCATTTGAACAACAACACTTAAGTGAGTTTTTGGAAAGGGGAAACACTGCCTAGTTCATTAGGGAATGTTTTAGAGAGAGAAAATCTTAGAGAGACGAAAAGTTCTAGAGAGAGAAAATTTTAGAGCGAGATAGTTTTAGAGAGAGAAAGAGGCAAGCAATCAGTTTTTCTTCTTCAAGCACATAAGGTATATTTTTCTGCCACTCTTCTAATTTCAATTACTGTACAAGTTTTAATCAAGAAAATTAGATAACTTGCAAATAAGTTCACTGTTTTCAAAATCAGTCATTTCTAAGTTTTACAAGAAATCTAAAATCTGTTTTGACACATTTTCAAAACAAAACAAAAACACAAAAAAAAATTCCAAACAAGTGGAACTACGAGATTCTGATTTCATTCTACGAATGAATACGTAGGCGCTTGCAAAGCTCGAGTCTTATTTTATAAATACTGTTTTAAACTGAATTTATTCAAAAGGACTAATTTGAAAGCAATTCAAACTACTTGTAAGATATCTAAAATAGGAATTGAATATATGATCCATTAAAGACATTAAAAGGGCGAATTGGGTGCCTAACACCTTCCCAATTCGTAACATAGTTCCCAAACCCTAGTAAAGTAGATTTCAATCAATCTCTGGTTTTAAACGTATGAAAGATGGTTCGTTTTCGAATTGTGTTTTATACAATCTTTTATTTGTTTTCTTGTAAAACAAACTGGCGACTCTATAAAACACGTTTTCCCATAAAAAATAGGAAATCGAGAAGAAAGGGCCGAAAACTCTGGATTCTCACATACCCATATTTTAATGAAATCATTATAACAAGATTTAATTTGAGAAATGTAATGCATCAATATTCAAATCCAAATAAATTCAAACAGAAAGAATATATTTAGATGTTCCTTCACATAAAAGCAAACACAATTTTAGAGGTTTTGTTCAAAAGCTAAAAAAACAAACAGTTCCTTTCATGAAGTGACACAAATTCATTAATTAGAAGTTAGATTCACACATTTACACGCTAAAATGACTAATGAATTTGTGAATTATCACTGAGTCATTTTTTTAGTCCCTATTAGTGGGTCCATTGAAATTACTTATTTGCTAATGAATAGGAGTCGGACTATCTATCATGTCAATGTTACCTTACCATATTAAATCACATATTAATGACAAATAAAAGAGATGGCATGCATGTGTTCAATTGAACTTTATATCTAACTTATGTGTCCCCGAGTTTCATCATTTTGTCTTTGCATGCATACTCACTAAGAAGTTGAAAAGCACTTAAATTCCTGAGGTGCTTGACAACTTGACTCATTGTGGGGCGAGCACCCTTGTGCATTATCTTTTTGTATACAACGCATCGCTAGCTCAATCATCCCGATACCATCTGCCACATTGTAATCCATGTTATCCATTAGGCTAGTGTGTATAAGCGACCATTGAGGCTTATACACTTTGTAGGCCCACTCATCCAACGTTTTGTACTTGAGTTACCACATCCTCCTTCAAGTCAATTCTCTTGGCTATAAGCCCAAGCAGAATCAAACCACAGGAAAACACATCGCTTTATGTCCCCTTTATTACTATATATTTTTACAATTAAGAAAAGAAAACATAATGCAACAAATTAAAGTATCAATTCCCTCACCTTATTCTATGTTATCACAGAGAACTTATTCCACAAGTTAACAATATGATGTAAATACTAACTTTTCAAAACTACTGATTTTGGAATGAAATAAATTCACAAACACATACATAGATGGGGACAAGATGAGATACCTTTCTCAGCATAATATGGGTCACAGTAGCCTAGTGAAATATATCCAAACTGCTGTGAAAAACGTGGTCCGCCCATAATCCCACCACTAAGCAACCCAAAGTCTATCAGTACTGGATTATAGGCCTACACATAAAACAAGATAATTTAGAACACTTGCGATCCGTTTGACAAAAAAGTTGGAAAATGCTTAAAAACACTACTAAGTTTCATGGTATATTGGAAAAAGAAATGCTAAGTTGGTAAAATGTTTTATTACTTTCTGATTTTCCACTGAATAAAATTCTTTAAGTGGTGAGCAAGAAAATTGTTCCTAGGAAAATAAGAAAAGTTGGAGAACATCCGCAAACTGACTAATCTTTTATTTTTCCAACTTCATCATAACAAGTAGTGTTTTCAGTCATTTCCAAATTTTTATAACATAGATCAGTTTGAAGGTGGAAAAGGAGACGGTTGATTTGGTGAAATGTTCTCCAACTTTTCATCTACTTTCACAAAAATAATTTCTTACTTGTCACCCAAAGAATTGAATTCCTTGGAAAAACCACAAAACTAATAGGGCATCTCACTAAATCACTTGAATATTTTTCCAACTTCTCATAAAAAAAGTAGTGCTTCCCATCATTTCCAACCTTTTTATCAAACACACCCTTACTAAATGCAAGAAAACTCGACCAAAAAAAAGTACTAGTAAACAAAGGGGAAAGTTTAGTGTTTTTACAGAAAGAAAAACAACATCAAAACCAACCTGATTAAGCATAATATTTGTTAAATCAATATTGAAGACCAAGTATGGCCATCGCCCATGATCAATGCCATCATGCAGACATTCAACGAGCTTCCCAAATTCATGTGCTGCTCTAAACCTCTGGATCCAAGAAAAATTGTCTATGTACATGTAAATATTAAATCATCCTTAAGTATGATATCACATTATCGAGGACTGAGCTCTAAAAAATATTTATTTGAGAAGTCATCAATATTAACTAGCTTTAAATTCAAACTAACAACAACAACAACAACAAACAACCCCTCACTAAAAATTTATCAGGAAAATATAAAAAAAAACTCAATTGCCTTTACTAAATTTATTAACATGGGGAGAAGACTGCGTTACCACTGGCCACTTTCTAGATGATAAAGTTCCACGTTTTTCAAACCCCCTCCCCCCTTCTTAATGTTAATTTTAACTCCGAATATCCCTGATTATTTACACATTTTACGAAAATTAAAATGAAAAAAAAAGAATACATGAAGTTCTAAGTTGTAACTGCAAAACAATAAGTTTAAAGTAGGAAAGTTTCAATTGGAACCATAAAAAGCAAAACAAAAATACATTTTAAAGTGTAATTTTACAAAGTATCTAATGGATTGAGATCGTAAACAACACCACTCACGCGTCCACAATGGTCATTGCTACAAAAGCCTATCAACTTTGCCAAGTTAAGATGGTGATTCATATGAGATAGAAACTTCACTTCTTCCTGAAACATAAATAATACCATTAGCCAATTTTATTTTATTTTTCAAAGAGATTAAAAGAATTACATGTGACAAGAAGGTATCAAGGACATACCTCAACCACTTTACCATCATTAATAACATCTACTTTATCATCCCAAATCTTTACTGTCACAACTCTTGTTTCAGCTCCAATTGAATCAAGCATAAGCTTTTCTCGGTACACCTTACCATATGTTGTTGGTCCAATGAAATTTTCTTCCTTGAAATTGTCACCTCGGTACACCTTACCATATGTTGTTGATCCAATGAAATTTTCTTCTTTGAAATTGTCAGTCAATGCTTCCTAGACCCCCGATGTACATGAAATAGGCTCTCTACAACACCATTTTTTGTCGATCTATGTCCTTACAGCTTTTGAGCCATGAAGGCTATTCAATTGCTGTGTGTTAGTACCATAGCACTTTAAGGACAAAGCGGGGTGGGGTTAGATTTTTCTTTGTTTTATTAGATTCTTACGGACACAATTGCATATGTATCTGTGCTCAACCTACATTTTAGATTACCTCTATTGACTTACATTCTAGATTACTTCTATTTAGAGGAAAAAATCCACTTCCAAACATAAAACAATGAGAAAGGTATTATGAATCTGAATTAAGTTTGTCCTACCAAACATAGATTACATACTGGGAGTCTGGGAAGTGCAACAAAGAAGGAACGATAGGGAAAAATGGAAGAATAAAGAAGTTATGCATTCAATTAATTTCCTCATAAAGTTAAATCTTAAAAGGTACACCCGCAGACTAAAATAGTAAAATTTTAAAACACCGATGAACAACTGATAGTATGTCCATTTGAAACTATTTAATCCCCCTAATATTCATAAGCCAATATTTTCTTGGGTTTTGTGATAGGCAATATGGCAACTATCCAAGTACCATAGGCAGAGAATTTTAAGCTAGAACACTTAGTCTAAAATAAGATGATAAAAAGTATATTTACATATTTCTAGGGATGGCAAAAGAACCAACTAGCAGGGGCAGGAAGTTAGGGAATGAAGCCTTCGATTCAGGTTTGGACAAGGATGTAGGACCGAGTTTCCATCTCAGATCACAGTTGTTAAAGTTATTTGCTAGTTCTATGATATTTCACATAAACATGACCAATGAGTTGTATGAAAAGGCTATGTAGGCAACTAAAAGAGAAACAATAAGCTTTCATTCCAGAAACTAGTTTCAATGAGGAAGCAAGTTTAAAAGTAAAAGCTGTCAAATTTACCAACTCAGGTTCTCAAAATTTCAAATCAAGTAAACTAGTCCCACAAAAAACATCAAATATTTTGCTAAGCAGCATAAAAATCATAAAATTTGTAGAGATTCACCAATATATGTTCAATTTTTTGCTTTAGATTCATAGAGATAGTTTATAGTATGGATTTCCAACGCCTCGGGAAACTAGTTGGGAAGAGGGATAAAATCAACTAAGGAACCTAACACAGACATGGATTTAGGGCTTTCAAGGAACAAACACTAAACTTAAAACTCGCAGCAGATACAAAGAGAACAGGATGAAGAGTAGAGTAAGTCGCACCATCACTGTTGGCAGGCAGTTCACATCATCGGAGAAAGTTGAGAGAGAGGAAGATGTGTGGTTACATGTCTCATTATCTCTTTACCTCTCTAGTTCAGGAACATATTCTCTCCCTACATGCAGAATCATTATATTCATCTCTCACTTTACTCAGGCTCACACACCAATGCTCCTACTTGATCTCCAGGTATACTCATAACTCACCCCATATATTTTATCCTCCTTTTCGTTCTCTATCGATATTTTTTCCTTCTTCTTTTCATTTTATCCCCACTCTATATTTGTTTGTGTTGTTTGGTATTTTGAGTAGTGTGTCGTGAATGGATGTCTAATGGTGGTTAAGAGATGATATCATGAAGATGTTTGATAAAAGGAATACATAATGTTTATATTAGTTTTCTATTGATTTTGCTGCTCTGTACAAACAGTTTATAAGTTTTGCATCAATTAATAAGGGGAAGTATCAGCCGAGGATCCTCATGGAGAACCCAATTACCTCAGGGGGCAGGGTTTCCCTTCTAGCTCTAAACCAACAACCTTGACCCCTGCCCCATGACGGGGAGCTATCTTTGTCGCTAAAAATAGCTTGATCAAAAACCCTTATATACCTACAAAATATATTAGTAACGTAGATAGTAGTAGTAAGAGGTCAAATCCACTGGAGTTGTTTAAGAATCAATGAAAACAAAATTGAGAAAATAATAGATTTAGAATAAAAACCATTTTTTTCATCTTTGAGAAATGCTTACTTTTCTTAAGAATGCTTTTAATACTAATAAAATGAAATAAAAGTGGAGAGTGTGGTTTTGGAGAAATAAAATGTAGGGATTTCAAGGGTTAAGAATCCACCACCAAATTATCAATGGATATAGAACAATATATTATTGCACATATATACCCAAAATAAATTATACACTAGTTTGATTAAATGGAATCACCAATGGTATGTAGAGTGAACCCAAAAGCTAACCAAATAGTATTTGACAATTTATTTGTTTATTAGAGATTTTTTCTTTCAAGATCTATATTTTCTTCTTTTAGAAATAATAATAATACAAGGTTGTCACTCACTCACATTAACACTCAAGAACTAGAAGATAAACTTCGAAAATGAAATGAACTTAAGAAAATCCTATGGTATGTAGCTCATCTCTTAAGTCAAGTAAAAAAACCAAAATGGGATCACCTATGGTGTGTATAGTAATCCAAAGATCTTATTTAAGAAAAATCACAAATGAGTATATTTATGCAATATTATAAAATTCTAAATCACAAATAAAAATGAGGCTTCATCTCTCCCCTTGAAAGGGAGATTAGCCTTCCATAAAGATAGAAGAACAAAACAAATAATAAAATAGCTCCTTAAATATCTCCAAATATGAGAGTAAAAGAATTTCTCTCAACACTCTACAATATTATCTTCTTCAACAAATGAAACAATAATACAAGAAGAAGAAAAATTTGTAGCACTCAAATATTTTCTCTCTCTACAACAAGCTCTCTTTCTCCAACCTCTCCTCTTTTCTTCAAAACTCTAGTGTGTTCTCTCTTGGCCAAATATGAATTAATATATGTGAGAAATGGAATAGAATCTTAATCATGAAAGTAGACAATGGGGTGAAGGGGTGTAAGAGAATAATGGTAGACATTGTCTAGGAAGTGGAGTGTTAGGTTATGGATTAAGTGTTTAAAATATGAGAGTGTGCACCACACACTTTTGGAATACTTTCTCTCTTTTTTTTCTTTTGTTACCGGAATTTCGTAATGCAATTTCGAATCTGAAAATGGCCGAATTTGAAAAAGTGTTGAACAAGAAAGTTGTAGCTTTCGAAATTCTCTCGATTTTAGGATCAAGAAACGCATGATTCGGAGTTCCGAGCAAAAAGTTATGCTTTAAAAACTATCTGAGCCATTTTAGGTGGCATGTCTCACTTATTCAACAAAGTTAAGCATTTAATTACATCAATTGAGACAAAAACCTGCAAAACAACTAAATGTCAACATTAGATAATATAATGCAATTTTTGACACTTAAAGTTAGGCATTTGGGGAATTATAAATAACAGTTTTTGGTGCTTATCACCACACCCTCATTTGTATGAAATTAAAAACAAACTCATACAAAACAGTAAAGCAAATCTAAATAGAAAAACAACTAACAAAGTTAATTCAGCGCTTATTTCACCGAGAACCAAACCACCATAAGATGTTTACAAAGAAACGCATAAAAGGACCCTAGGACAATGAAGAATACACATATATATAGCCGCCACCATAGAGAACTAGATTATCTAATAAACCTCGCTCTCAATCATGACCAAAATCAATCATATACTAGGCTCTGAAATTGAAAGTTTTAAATATTTTGTAATAACAAATAGGAAAATTCTACTACCAGAAAAACTAGCTAGGAAGTATAGATAATTTAGTGAACCTAGGGGTGGCAATTTGTGTTTTTAGATCATGTTTAGGCCTGACACGACACAACAAGGAATAATAAGACATGAACACGACAATAAGTATTGTACACTGCATGACATAAACAATTGCAATTTTAAGTCATATTAAACACTTATAACGCGGTAGAAACAAGAATTTTCTTTAATCTAGACACAATAAGACCCGAATTAACACGACAATGCACGATTAACACAACATAACTCCAATTCCATGCCAATTTCGTTTCAAAATTTGAACACGACACAACGTCATGTTAAAAATCTTATGCACGAACACAACACAAGCACACCCTCATTTGTATGAAATTAAAAACAAATTCATACAAAACAGTAAAGCAAATCTAAATAGAAAAACAACCAACAAAGTTAATTCGGCGCTTATTTCACCGAGAACCAAACCACCATAAGATGTTTACAAAGAAACGCATAAAAGGACCCTAGGACAATGAAGAATACACATATACATATATAGCCACCGCCATAGAGAAATAGATTATCTAATAAACCTCGCTCTCAATCATGACCAAAATCAATCATATACTAGGCTCTGAAATTGAAAGTTTTAAATATTTTGTAATAACAAATAGGAAAATTCTATTACCAGAAAAACTAGCTAGGAAGTATAGATAATTTAGTGAACCTAGGGGTGGCAATTTGTGTTTTTAGATCATGTTTAGGCCTGACATGACACAACAAGGAATAATAAGACATGAACACGACAATAAGTATTGTACACTGCATGACATAAACAATTGCAATTTTAAGTCATATTAAACACTTATAATGCGGTAGAAACAAGAATTTTCTTTAATCTAGACACAATAAGACCCGAATTAACACGATAATGCACGATTAACACAACATAACTCCAATTCCATGCCAATTTCGTTTCAAAATTTGAACACGACACAACGTCATGTTAAAAATCCTATGCACGAACACAACACAAGCACTAATTCTCGAGTCAATTACATGCCAATTTCATTCAGTGTCATTTTATCTTTCTCATTTCTAAAATTGCCATCCCTAGGTCAACCAGTGCTACTAAAAAGTTAACTAAAAGCACAACCACGATACATAACAAGATCCCCCAAACAACATAAAATTACTATATTATGAGAAAAGCCAACACATATTTGAAATTCTTAATCCACTTTCCTCATTTTTCTATGAAAAAGTTGAAAAAAATCTAGAAATTTGAAATTCAAAATTTTCAAAACTACTTTATTTATGCTCTCTTTTCTCAAAATTCTACACTCTAATTTACCCAAATCTTTTTGCTCATATTTTAACATTCTCTCTCTCAAGCTCTTTGAAAAAGTCTCTTCTCTCCACCAAACAACTCCATGTTACCTTTCTTTCTTTTGTTGTAAACACTATGTATTGTTCATTCTATTAAAATTAAGTGTAATGTTTGGGTTTTAAAAGTTCACGAGGTAGAGGAGAGAAAAGATAGAACTTTGATACTTTCTCTCTCTAGAAAGTTATTTCTTTTCTCTCCATCTTAAGTATAAAATTAAATTTGTATATATTAATTTATTTTTACAACCAAATGTTTAAATTAAATAATTTATATAAATTAAAAAAATTTAAATTGTTTAACTTATAGCAAAGGGGTTCAAATAGATTGAATTTGGCTTTTTTTGACCCAAATAACATGTTAATCCGCACATCCAAATAACACGTCTATTCTTGTTTTAGTGGGATTCCCGCAGTCACCCTCAATCAGTCACACGCTAAAGTTCACATATGCCAATTAATTTTCCTTTGCATCTTAGACCACACTCACTACTAGCCACATAATGTTTTTGCAACTTCCGAAATTCAACTTAAGGTGTTATGTCAGCACATTTTTACTCACTAATTTGTATATTATTTACTTACTAATTAACATACATTTTTATGCTATGGTGGTTCTTCAACTAATCACTCGTTAGTTACAAATGGCATTATTTAAGTGGATTTTGAAAAAGGTTAAAAAGTGAGGCCCGTGTTATTACTTAGCAAAATTTTCTTGGCTAGCCAAAGTGGTCATTACCTGTGGCTAGCAATTTAACGTCTAAATGCATTTTTGTTAATTAAGTAGCAAAGCTTCTAACACATTAGAAAGGTTATTTATAGTGTTAACCAAAGATCTGACTCTAAGATTGAAGATGTTTTACGGGTGCATTTATCTTGTTATATGACTTCAAATGATAAATTTGAATACCAAATAATGGTTTTGAAATTTTAAAAATGAATTTGAAATTTTAAAAATGAATCTGAAATTTTAAAAGAGAGTAGCACAAAGGTCTAGATTTATTTCTTTAATCCTTTGGTGATTGAGCCTAGAAATTGCATTTCTAAACCCTTAAACAATTCTCAATTAACTTCTAATTACCGTTTAAAACCGAAAATTGCATGTAAATTCAGTTTAAGCATCAAAAGAAGGCATTCCATTGTATTTCTGTGTTACTAAGCCATTTTGCAGGCCTAAAGTGGTTAAGCAACTGAAGTTGTATGCAAGATAGAAGGTTGAAAGCAGAAAAGCGTAAAAAGAATGTCCAAAGAAGAAGTCAAAATCCATTTCGAGGCCCGAGGCGAGGAAAACTCCTCAAACTAGCCCCAAAGCGCTAGCGAGAAGAAAATGCAAGTCCCCAAGCATGAATGAAGTGAATGCAAGTGTCCAAGAGTGATCCCAAGAGGAAAGAAACTCAATTGAATTAATTCCGAAATTTTTCGAGCAAAATCGAGAACTGCCGTAAAAATCCCAAAATTGTAGCTGATCAAAGTTTTTCTATAATGATAATTTAAAAAAATTCCAAAAATATAAGTTGTAGAGCTTCAAATTACCTACGCGTAGGTGAAAACGGTGCATCAATCGAAGTTCGGAACAAAAAGTTATGAGCAAAAGAAGATGCAACAAAAAGAAAAAAAATAAAATAAAATACATGAGGATCGATCCCCATGTGAGGATCAATCCTTACACCAGGATCAATCACCACTTCAATTTTTGGCCCGTTTTCGAATTTTGGCTCTTTTCGACCTGTTTTTTCAAGGATCATCCAACCCACGACCAGAGACACTTCTGTGACATATAAAAGACTACATATCTCATAATTTAGGGTACGCCACACTTTAGAATCAATAGAATAGAGAGGCTGAGAGCACCATAACTTTCTGTGAATTTTTGCGCTTGTCTGTCGATCGAACCTTGAGTGATTTTTATTTTCTTTCTTAAAAACAATTGTTAGGTTAGTTAATTTATTATATTTGAAGGCTAGAACATCAGTATATACCATGATTATTCATCAATCAATTCAGTTTCAATTACAATTGCTGTTCTTCATCCCGGTAAACCCTAGTTTTCTATTTTCTTCTAATTCAATTGCTTATAATTATTTGTTTGCTTAGATATTCATAGATTAGTTGTTAGGGATCTTATATATTCTGAAATTAACCCTAAACCCTCATTTTAGCGGATGGTTTTAGGGTTTATAGGTCAGTTTTGTCGGTTTGTCGGTTTTTCATCAATTTATGATTTTTTCTCGTTCTATATTCAAATAATTTATCATTATTCAATGATATTCATATGTGATTCAATGTTCATTATATAGAATCTTATTTTTCAGAAATTTTAGGGTTTTATTTGAATTTTCTTTAGTTTTTGTCGGTTTTGCATTCTTTTACTGTTTTAGCTATAAAATATTCGTTTTAAATCAAAGTTGAGTAGTTTCAAAGCCAAAAGTTTTTGAATCTAATTT
This sequence comes from Lonicera japonica, assembly GCA_021464415.1. Classification (NCBI taxonomy): domain Eukaryota; kingdom Viridiplantae; phylum Streptophyta; class Magnoliopsida; order Dipsacales; family Caprifoliaceae; genus Lonicera; species Lonicera japonica. Next base: position 93,160 of record JAKCWG010000741.1, read on the forward strand.
TTTTATGTTCTTAGGTATGTGTTCAATGTTTTTCTTAATTTTTAAGTTTATTTGCATGTTTAGTTTGATTATGTCTAACCAAATCGTTAGTTAGGGGTTCGTAGTAAATGATGCATAATTAATCCTTTAATGTAATTCAATTTAGATTTGAATATGATTGTTTCATTGGTTATAGATCACCTACTGAATGTATGAGTGTTTTCTTATCTTTGTATCTGTTAAAAACATGTTTCCATAAATTAGCTCAGAAATTCTATTTGATAAAGAACCGTAAAATGTCAATTCACAAATTCTTATACCAAAACTCTAACGTGGATAATTTGAGGACGGTATTTATCCTCTAATTAGTTGGGTTATTTTTCTAAGTGAATTGGATGATTTGGCGCTGTTTTGGTATTTATTCACGTAAGTGCCAAAAAAGTGCTAGTTTTGACTTTCGGCATTCTTTTTAAGACGGGTTTGATTTGAATCACGTTAAAATATATTCAAACCTTATAAGAGTGTTTAGATACTGATTTTTGAGAAGTTTAATCAACTTGAATTATTTTTGTCACGCACTAGCAATACTAGGTTCCAAATTACACTTTTTTAAAGTCAAAAAGTTTCACCGTCGAATTTTATTGCTCAAAGATAGTCTATATAGTCTTTGTCATGTATGGGCTATCATATACTTGTAGTAGCAATATAATTAGATGATTGTAAGGTCTAGGAGCTAAATTTTAGTGAAAAATCTTGTTTAAACTTAGATTTGGATTATCCGATTGGACTAGTTTTGTACTCCCTAACTACGGATACCTCTAACGTTTGTTTAAATTCAGTTAGTAATCTATTTTGTTTAGTTTGTACACTGTTTTATTTTATTTATTTATTTTTAGTTCATTTGCATGTTCCCTTAGTGCATTTAGGAAGCCTATTAGGTAAATAACTTGCGCATATGGATTCTCTTTAATTTTGTACCCTAGGACCAGATTTTCCTTTAGTTTTAATTTAGTTAGTTAGTAGTTTTAATTTAGTTTTTATTTCCTTCCTTATTCCCCATTTTAATCATCTTTTTTTTTCTTTTTCCTTCTTTCCCCTGAGAGAGATAACTAGAAGAAATAAGCTCCTTACATTCCCTATGGTTCGACCTTGGACTTCCCCAAGTATACTATAACTTGACCGCTTGCACTTAGGCATAATACTTCGCACTTTCTGAGCGTAGTCAACAAAATAATGACCTACTTAACAAAAGATTAATTTCTTTGATTAAGGTTGTCGTATGTATGTAAATCCATTACAAAATGTCAAAAAATAGAGTCTATTTAGCGACTTAGACTATCTAATCTTTATTAATAGGTTTGCATTCTATCTATATTTTTGTTGTTTTGTAGTGAACTAACTATTGCCTATGCTTTGTTTAGATATTGGATAATAATAACTAATATTTTTTATGTTGCTGTGCCATTCGACACAGACAGTACCTAATTTATTTATATATATACATTTTCCTTTTGCATCACGTTTGAATCTATGACCTCTCTAATATGAACTACCACGAACCAAGCTCGAAACCACATTCACAGGTTTTGAACATGTGACATCTCTAATTCAAGATCAGAGAGAATTCACTAGATTTTAAGGCTATTGGCAACTATTGTTTGTTTTTTAATTAAAAAGAAAAAACAAAACAAAAGCAACAAACCCTTTCTCTCTCTACTCTACTCTACGGAAAAACAACTGAGCTATCGTGTTCATTATTCTCTCTTTGAGGTTTCTCTCTCTTTCTCTCTCGCTCTCTCTCTCTCTCTTTATAGAACTCCATTATTATCTCCTTCCTCCATTTTCATCCACCGGCATTTAGCTAATGTCGAAAAGCACTAATTGTACAAAGCTTGCAAAGTATTGTCCTCATGTGCAAGGGATCCATTATATTCATTCAGAAGGTTAAAATACAACATTTAGAAATAGAAAGAAAGATAAGTTCACAAAGTTTAATGAGCTAGAACCATGAAGATTCCCAAAGAAAAGAAAAATTTAATGAGCCACAACCACAAAGTTTAATGAGCCACCCTTTCAGTCTCCATTTAGAAAAGAAAAATTCTCAAGAAGATTCCCAAATGAAAGAGAGGCCTTGCAGTACCCTCAAAATGTTATATAAAAAGCCCCCAAAAGAGCTTTTTTTAGAACATCCAAATTTTCACCTCAAATAGAAAGAGGAGCATCAACTACAAAACCTACATTTCTTCTTACTCTTTAAAGCCATTCATTCCTCCAAAACAACACCATGAAAACCAAAAGCCTAAAGGTGTGACATAGGAAAGGATTCTAGAAGTCCACTTCAATTCATCTTATGTGGACCCACAATTGCTTTTACCATGAATCTGTGGATGGTGATGGAGGAAGGAGATGATAATTGAGGTCTGTAAAGAGAGAAACCGTAGAGAGAGAGAGAGAGAACAATGAACGCGATAGCTCATTTGCTTTTTTGTAGAGTACAGAGAGAAATGGTCTATTGCTTTTGTTTTGTTTTGTTTTTAATTAAAAAAAACTGTAGGTCGGAAAATACCCTAGAGGGGGGTGAATAGGGTTTTTAAAACTTAATGGGATTTTTAAAATCAATTTAAAAATGTTTGATGTCTATATCAATCAACCAAACAATAAACAAAGATAAATCCAATCACAAGGTGCAAATAACACAATAAGAGTTCAAGAGATAGAAAGATTAAACTGATCAAAGTCGAAGACTTTTTGTCCACACGGTTCGGCTTGTTAGCCCCTACTCCGCGCTCAGTTAGTACCCCGAGAAATTCCACTATAACCGATCTCCTTCCGGGTGAAGATCAAACCTCTACAAGTGTATTCTTCTCACACACTCTTACAAGTATTGAATCTCTCTCAATACTCACACAAGGATTCACTCTTGCTATTTTAAAAGATAAACCTCTCTTAATGTTTGAAAGAAATGATTTGGTGACTAACACCAATGTACAATAGCTCAATAGTGTATGAAGATTACAACTTAGGCTCACACTAAGAGATATCAAATTTGATCAATAGAATATAGCTCAATATAAAAATGATTGATCAAAAGCAATGTTCTTGAATCTTTGAAAATGAATGTAGATGAAGAGAATAGTATATGAATGATTCAAGAGTGTTTAAATAAGTCTTAGAAGGTGTATATATAGTCTAAGACAACATATGGCAGTTTGGAGGGAGTTGGTAAAAGTTTGGTACCAAAAATGGTAAAAAATCATAACTCCAACGGCTAGTTTCTGGGCCATCAGTCGACTGAGTGGACATCAGTCGACTGAGCAAAGCTCATCAGTCGATCGATGGTCTCCTCTGGTCTGCTGCCAGTTTGACCAAAAATCCCATTTTTCATACTTTTGCAAATTAACTCAAAAATCAATTTTGAGGATAGGGGATGTTTAAAATTGATTTTCTAAGACTTCTATCATTGTTTTTGTAACAAAATTCATTCATAAAAATTTATAGTGAATTTTTCAAGAAGACTAGTTTTCGGTAAAAAATACGTTTTTAAGGATAAAACTAGTTTTGATCAATCTTGTCAAGGTTAAATCATTTTATGAGCTATATAATTGAACAATGATATTCTTTACATAAAATCTAAGCACTCACTTAATTATGAACACCAATGAATATTCGAGAGCTTCGCTTGTATCTTCGATTCTATTCTTCCTTGGCTTTTTGTACTTCATAGAGATGCCATTGAAGATGTGTTGACAAGAGTTGTGTGAGATGTAAAACCTTGATTGCAATACTTTGTAGATGAATGATCTTGATTCCAGCTTTTCGGTTAAGTCCACGTGTGATCAATTTTATTGTGGCTATAACTTAAAACATCAACTAAGTTAAATTACACAAGATTAAGTTTATTGTTATTATCAAAACAAGATTAATGACTTTCAAGTCAACAATCTCCCCCTTTTTGATTATGACAATAAATTAATGTGTGTTTGCGATTAAGATCATTAGTTGAGTTTTCTCAACGGGAAAACTCCCCCTCAAACTATGCATTAAAGAGAATATGGAATAAAGCAAGCATGCACAAGTAAATGTACAGATCATAATAAAGAAACTTCAAATTAAGTTCAAACCAAATACTTAGAGTTAGGCATAAGTTAAGACAAGGAATGAAAAACCTTAGAAGTCCAAACATAAAACAACTTAAAAACTTAAAGGAGTTTATAATTAAACTAATAAAACTTAAAGAGTGTGTACCAAGCACTCTAACACACATATTTCTCCCCCTTTGTTATCAACAAAAAGGAGAGAACCCCATGACTATTTTTGTGGCTCTTGAGGGTCTTGTGGCCATTGACCCCAACCTTGATCAACTTGATACGGGTTCCAAACCGGAAAGACATGCTCCGGATGGTAGCGAAGAAAGGCTTCTTCATGAGCTCATTGTCGATCCTCAATTCGATTGAATCGGTTTGTCATGTTGGTCGATAGAGCTTGAACTTGACCCGATAAACCTTGAATTGCTTGAAGCAAGGCGGCATTTGATGATTGGCTACGGCCTTGGGAGGAAGTGGTTTCAGGGAGCTCGGAACCTTCTCCTCCTTCTTCTTCTTCTTCACCCACTTCTTTGGATGAGCCATCACTTTCATCACCACTTGCATCTCTATCTCTAGGATCATTAGGAGTCCATTGTCCATAAACCAAGTTGTATTTCATCAACCGAATCACCTTGGCGCTATAGGTCTCCTCACTAGTGGGAATGATAATATCAACCTCGTATTCGAGACGGATATTGTAGAATTTGAACAGTTGAGTGAGGGCCATTCCATAGACCAACCCTTGCCTTTTTCGATTGGTGATCTCAAGGAGATGATGGAACATTAGGCTAGCATAGTCCAATCGGTGTCCCATTACTATCGCCCATACCAAGAATAACTCCAAGGCATTAAGTGCGGCACGACTACCACGCCTTAGAATGATCGAGTACCCAAGGATTGAATGTATGAGACGGGCATCGAGTTTAAGCATAGAGGCCTTGATTTCTCCTTGTGTATTGCGAAATCTACGCTTGAGTATGATTCCTTTGGTAGAATTCTTATTGAAACCAAGAAGATCCCCAAAGTTGGATGGAACATCCGTTACATTATCAACGGGGAATCCGAATATTTCGGCTAATTCGGCTTTGTTAAAACTAATCCGTTATCCGTTCAAAAGTGTAACAAGACGGGCCTTGTTGGGATGCCCATTGTCAAGAACCGGATGGTGTAGGTTTGCATAGAATAGCCGTATAAGCCATGGGTACACATTTTCACGAATGTTCAAAAAATCTATGATTCCTTGATTTTGAAACAATCCAGCAACATTCAAACCATTTGAAGCGAATAATTGAAACTTGAATTGTTTACCTTCGACGATAGCCCGTGTTGAATAGTCGTTGTTGAAATTTGCTTCGGCCTCATTTGAGATGAATAAGGGCGGTAGTTGAGCTGAGGTGGTTAAGCCGATGACGAGCCCACTTGTGGTACGCTCTTTCGTGGACGACGAGAGCGAGAAGGTTGAGACATATCTAGAGTTTTGGTGAGAGAAATAGGTTTTGAAAGATTTAGGGTTCTTAGGAGTTTTGGAAATTTTAGGGTGAAAAGAGTGTTACTAAAGGGAAAATGTGGGAAATTGGTTAGATTGAGTAGTGAGATAAGTTTAGTAAAGAGATTTGGTGAAAGATAGAGATTGTTGGTTGAGAAATTGATAATGGTGGCTAGGGTTTGAGAGAGATTGAGATGGGTTTGAGAGATTAGAGGTGAAATAGATGAGATTTGTGGTTGATTTGATGTTGGAAAAGAAAGATTTTTGGTTTAGATGGAGTTTAGATGATGAAAATAGAGAATAGATGATGTTTATGAGGGTTTGGGATGAGTTTGGTGTGAGTTTTCTCGAAATGGAGAAGAGAGAAATGAAGGGAAAACAGGGGAAATAAGAGAAAAAGAGTAACTGCTGTTCTGCACTGCTCAGTCGACTGATGAACCTCCTTCAGTCGACTGATGAGGCCTTAGTCGACTGATGGTTCTTGATCAGTCGACTGATCACCCATTCTGCCCTGATTTTCTTGGTTTGAGCATTGTAAGCCATAAACACCTAGAAATAGTAACTTTACAACATTTGAGCTACAAAAATGATATTAGTACATCAAATAACATGTAATAGAAGTACTAAGTATAAAAACGCTTAACTCATATTAAGCCAAATAATTTGCACAATTTTGTATGCTTTGGAGACAAGCAATAAGGATTAATATACATGAAAATTTTGGTCAACTAGATATCACATGCTCTAGTCATACCAATTTCACGCCGAATGGTGCTAAAGCGATCATCGGGAATTGGTTTAGTGAAAATATCCGCAAGTTGCGATTCGGTGCCAACGAATTCAATATCAACATCACCTTTTTGCACATGATCACGAATAAAATGATATCTTATCTCAATGTGCTTAGTACGTGAGTGTTGTATGGGGTTCTTGGTCAAGCTAATAGCACTTGTGTTGTCACATTTAATGGGAATGTGGCTAAGACTTAATCCGAAGTCTTATAGTTTTTGTTTAATGTATAAAGTTTGAGCACAACAACTTCCGGCCACCACATATTTGGTTTCGGCCGTTGAAAGGGCCACCGAGTTTTGTTTCTTGCTTGACCAAGATACTAGTGCGTGTCCTAGGAAATGACAAGTGCCACTAGTACTTTTCCTATCGATTTTGCAACCGGCAAAATCCGCATCGGAATAACTAATCAAGTCAAATGAGTTCTCTCTTGGGTACCACAAACCCAAGGAACTAGTATTGTAAAGATAACGGAAAATCCGTTTAACGGCAAGTAAATGTGACTCTTTAGGATCAGCTTGGAATCGTGCACAAAGACATACACTAAACATAATATCCGGCCTAGAGGCCGTCAAATATAATAAACTACCGATCATACCTCGATATTTCTTAATGTCTACGCTTTTACCTATTTTGTCTTTGTCAAGCTTCAATGTTGAACTCATAGGAGTGCTCATGGATTTGGCACCTTCCATGTCGAATTTCTTCAATAGTTCCTTCACGTACTTCTCTTGATTGATGAAGATGCCTTCTTTGCATTGCTTCACTTGTAATCCAAGGAAGTAATTCATTTCTCCCATCATGCTCATTTCGAATTCCTTTTGTATACATGTGGAAAAGTCCTTACAAAGATTTTCGTTAGTAGAACTAAATATAATATCATCAACATAGATTTGTACAAGTAGCATGTCATTGTCATGATTTTTGATAAATAAGGTAGTATCAATTTTGCCTCTAACAAAACCATTGTTAATAAAAAATGAGCTAAGTCTATCATACCATGCTCTAGGTGCTTGTTTTAAACCATATAATGCTTTCGATAACTTAAACACATAATCCGGATAAACATGATTTTCAAAACCGGGAGGTTGTTTCACATAAACTTCCTCTTCAATAAAACCATTCAAGAAAGCACTTTTCACATCCATTTGATATAATTTAAAATTCTTAAAACATGAATAAGCAAGTAGCATGCGAATAGCTTCTAGACGTGCAACGGGTGCATATGTTTCTTCATAATCAATGCCATCCTCTTGATTGTATCCTTGGGCAACAAGTTTAGCTTTATTTCTAACAATTATACCACTTTCATCCTTTTTGTTACGAAATACCCATTTAGTACCTATAATAGAATGATCACTAGGTTTGGGAACAAATGTCCACACTTTGTTTCTCTCAAATTGATTGAGCTCTTCTTGCATAGCCATCATCCAAGATTCATCTTGTTCGGCTTCAATAATGTTTTTAGGCTCATATTGAGAAACAAATGCCACATTATTGCATACATTTCTTAAGGAAGATCTAGTCATAACTTTACTAGATGGCTCTCCAAGAATTTGATCAATAGGGTGGTTGGACACAAATTTTCAACTCCTAGGCAAATCATTTGAGTCTTGCTCGGTTTTGTTTTCTAACTCCTTAGGAGGAGCTTGAGCACTCGATGGTTCTTCCTTAGATGTATCATTAATTCGAATATTCGAAATCTTTTGGATAATTTCAACATCATCATCGGAATGTACTTTGGGTGAGAAAGGATTTGACTCATCAAACACAACATGCATAGACTCTTGGACTACCAAATTTTTCTTGTTATAAACTCTATATGCTTTACTATTAGTGGCATACCCAAGAAAAATTCCTTCATCGGATTTAGCATCAAATTTACCTAGGTGATCACGATCATTCAAAATAAAACATTTGCAACCAAAAACTTTAAAATATGCAATATTTGGTTTCTTGTCATTCCATAACTCATAAGGTGTCTTATCTAACTTTTTACGAATAATAGTACGATTAATTACATAGCATGCTGTGTTAACGGCTTCCGCCCACATATATTCCGGCAAAGAATGTTCATTAAGCATAGTCCTAGACATCTCTTGAAGAGATCTATTTTTCCTCTCAACAACACCATTTTGTTGAGGAGTTCTAGGTGTCGAAAAATTATGATCAATACCATGCTCATCACAAAAGTTCTCAATATCAACATTGTCAAATTCTCTACCTCTGTCACTTCGAACATACACAATAGAAACACCTTTTTCATTTTGAACTTTTCTACAAAACTTAGCGAAAACATGTGGAGTTTCACTTTTGTGGGTGAGAAAGAACACCCAAGTGAGTCTAGTGTAATCATCAACAATAATAAGAGTGTACAATTTGCCACCTAAACTAGCAACCGAAATAGGACCAAACAAATCAAGATGCAACATATCAAGTGGTCTAGATGTAGTAATATCCCTTTTAGACTTGAAAGAAGATTTGTGTTGTTTACCAAGTTAACATGCATCACAAATTTTATCTTTAACAAATTTGGTTTTAGGCAATCCTTTAACAAGCTCTTCTTAGACAAAGCATGAATTAAATCCATATTAGCATGTCCTAGTCTCCTATGCCACAACCAAGATACATCATTTATAGCGGATAAGCATTTAACATCTTGTTGTGATAAATCATCAAGCTCAAGAGTGTATACATTGTTAGTTCTATATGCAACAAGTAGAATGGAATCATCACTAACATTCTTAACAATGTGACGATCGGATTTAAAGATAACTTCATAACCCTTATCACATAATTGGCTAATGCTAAGTAAATTATGCTTCAACCCATCAACTAATAGAACATTATCAATACATGTAGAATGCTTACCAACCTTACCTATACCGATAATTTTGCCCTTGGCGTTGTCCCCGAAAGTCACATTCCCTCCTTGCTTGGGAATTAGACTTAAGAAGTTGTTCTTGTCTTCCGTCATGTGCTTTGAGCAACCACTATCCAATAACCACTTGGTTTTGCTACCCTTGGCTTTCAAGCACACCTACACCATGACTTTGAGTAACTTCTCCTTTGGTATCCAAAATGTGTTGGGTCCCTTTGGGTTAGCAAACATAATGGTTCCTTTTGGAACCCAAGCAAGCTTCCTCTTAGGGAAACCTTCATTTTGATAGAAACAATGATCCACATAATGAGTATTTCTACCACAATATGAGCAAAGATGAGTAGGATCATGAGGTGTATATGTTTTAAAAAAAAAATTGTAATCCTTTTGGTTGTCAATTTGGTTTTTTACCCAAACCGGCTTTGTCAAATACACACCTTTGCATTCCTAATAGTTTATCCAAATTATCCCTACCATTGGTGAATTTGGCTAAGCTATTAGTTAGATCATCCACTTGATCTTTTAATTTGACATTTTCTACTACAAGTGTGTTTGGAATTTCCTTTTCCTTTCCTTTCTTCAAAGTATTGATTTCATTTTTCAAAACCATGTTTTCTTTCTCAAAAATTTCACACTTGTTAGAAATTATCAAATTCTCCTTTTTGAGGCTTACAAACTTCTTAGATAGATTTTCAAATTTGCTATGCAATTCCTCAAACATTTCATATAACTCATCATAGTCATTTTCATCATGAGCATATCATTTATAGAAACATTATCATCACTAAATGAATCATAAATAGAGTCTACCTCATCGTCTCTTGCCATAAGGCAAAGATTTTCCGTCTCCTTGTCGCTAGAGTCGGCATCGGACTCACCCTCTTCGGAATCACTCCAAGTCCCCTTGAGGGCATGCCTTACTTGTTTAAAGGCTTTATCTCTTTTATCTCTTCTCTCATTTCTTCTAACCGGGCAATTAGTTTTGAAATGTCCCGGTTCATGGCAATGAAAACATTTCTTGACTTCTTCGTTTTCAACTCTTGGTTGAATTGATCGATCATTGTTCCTCTTTGATGAAGAACCAAAGTTGTTTCCTTTTCCTTGAAACTTCTTCTTCTTGGCTAGAAATTTCATGAAGTTTCTAGAGAGGAGAGCCATGTCATCGTCACCGCCCATTGACTCTTCATCATCCTCTCGTTGACTTGCCTTGAGAGCAAGAGTCTTCTTGGCTTTTGAATCAACTTTTTCTTCTCTCTTCAATTCCTTCTCGTGGGTTTTAAGTGAACCCAATAGTTCATCCATGCTTAACATTTTGAGGTTCTTGGCTTCTTGAATAGCCGTTACTTTGGGTCTCCACTTCTTGGGAAGAGTTCTAAGAATCTTTCGAATCTTGTCTTCATTGGAATAAACCTTTCCAAGGAGATCTAGAGCATTAGAAATAATGGAGAACCTACTATACATAGAAGCAAGTTATTCATTTGGCTCCATTTTGAAAAGCTCATAATCATGAACAAGCATATCAATATTGTCATCCTTGACTTGTGAGGTTCCCTCATGAGCAACCTCTAATTTGTCCCATATTTCTTTAGCGGTTTTACAACTAGAAATTTTGTTGTATTCATCCATAGTTAATGCACAATGTAGAGAATTTAAGGCTTTAGCATTAAATTGGATTTTCTTAATGTCATTCTCATCATAATCGGAAATTGATTTAGGAGTGACATTACCCCTTTCATCGGTTTTGGTAATCTCATAAGGTCCAATGAGTGTAACCCTCCATTGTTCAAAATCACTGGCTTGAAGAAAAGTACACATGCGATTTTTCCAATAGCTATAATTTTTGCCATCAAATAGAGGTGGTCGAGTGGTTGAAGAACCTTCGTTAAGTCCGGTTCCTTGATAGATAGACATGATCATAAACTCTAAGATTGTAAAATCAAAACAAGAGTGCAACCTCTGATACCAATTGTAGGTCGAAAAATACCCTAGAGGGGGGGTGAATAGGGTTTTTAAAACTTAATGGGATTTTTAAAATCAATTTAAAAATGTTTGATGTCTATATCAATCAACCAAACAATAAACAAAGATAAATCCAATCACAAGGTGCAAATAACACAATAAAAGTTCAAGAGATAGAAAGATTAAACCGATCAAAGTCGAAGACTTTTTGTCTACACGGTTCGGCTTGTTAGCCCCTACTCCGCGCTCGGTTAGTACCCCGAGAAATTACACTATAACCGATCTCCTTCCGGGTGAAGATCAAACCTCTACAAGTGTATTCTTCTCACACACTCTTACAAGTATTGAATCTCTCTCAATACTCACACAAGGATTCACTCTTGCTATCTTAAAAGATAAACCTCTCTTAATGTTTGAAAGAAATGATTTGGTGACTAACACCAATGTACAATAGCTTAATAGTGTATGAAGATTACAACTTAGGCTCACACTGAGAGATATCAAATTTGATCAATAGAATATAGCTCAATATAAAGATGATTGATCAAAAGCAATGTTCTTGAATCTTTGAAAATGAATGTAGATGAAGAGAATAGTATATGAATGATTCAAGAGTGTTTAAATAAGTCTTAGAAGGTGTATATATAGTCTAAGACAACATA